>SKCR01046995.1:0-76069 GCA_019454045.1 Zanthoxylum bungeanum | reverse complement strand
ATGAAATTTTGGGCATATTTGATGACCGAGTTAAAAACGTTTAAAAGTATAAAAGTTGTAAATAATAATTTTATTGAATGAATGATAATCAATAAACTAGAGTTTGAGAGTTTTTATATTAAACCTAAAAAATAATAAATTACTAAAGAGATAATTGGAATTATTACATAGTAATAATATCATAATCATAAAGAAACGATGAAAGAAAATATCACTTAAATCTAATAAAAAGATACAAATCCAAAAAAAAAAAAAATCTTGAAAAAAAAATGCCCTTTGATGAGGAATTTGGGGAAGTTCCGCTGGATAAACCAACATATATAGCATATCAACATCACATGCATCTTTCGATAGTTTCTAATTTGAAAAACTATCACACCTCACATGGCGTGAATATTGCAATGACTATTCATCTATCACCTCAACAATTAAAAGATAGAAAGAGGGGGCATCTGCATCACTCACCTGATGACATTATATAACTGGAAACATGATATATAACCCTTTTAAAGTTGAAGCTCTGAATTAATTTATGGTAATGTAATTAGCTGCCAGTTATAGCCCCATATTTTGTAACAATTCTCCATTACACTATAAATGTTTCATTACAAACACTAACTTATTATTATGCACGTAATACGAAATATGAATACAGGATAAAAGAATGGTTTAGCAACGACGCTTCCTACATTATGGGTTCTGGGGGAGAATTCAATAAGTACGCAGCCTTATACTTATTTTTTTTTACAAATATATTGTTTCCACGACTCAAATCTATGACCTCCAAATCATAATGGAATAACGTTACCATTACACCAAAGCACATCCTCCAAATATGAATATAGTACAACAGATTATTATGAATCACTAACCATAAATTTTAAAGGTAGTTGAGACTTGAGAGTTTCCAACAAAAAGTGGGAGGATCTGATGCTGCTTCTTTGAAGAAACAGCCAAACAGGTGATTCAACTATATATGGGAAGACACCATCTTCGTTATTATATTTTTTAATAAGCCAGAGGAAAAACTTAAAAAAGGAAAGAATATCGGTCTCCAATAAAAAACCTCACTAAACAAGAGCAAAGAAAGAGGAAAAAAACTAAGTGAATTTATAGTTAGGAAATACATTAGCTTCATGAGAAAGTGAAAGAGAACTTCATCCCACCAAGTGAATTCATTATACACAAATAATGTTGACTAAACAATCAGCAATTGAATTAACCTCACCCACACATAAAAAAAGTCTTATGTACACATTTGATAGAACTCATTCTTAAAGATACATGCATTGAAGGGAGGGAACTCAGGTGCAAATAAAGTCATATGCCAAGCGTTGCTGGGGCACAATTAGAGTTTTTACAATCCACCCCTCAGAACAAATGTGCGTGACGGCTCCCAAAGAGTGCTTACTGAGATAGCAACTTAAAAACTGACTGAAGAGGGACCTATGTGCTTATGGGACTCAGTTAGAGTCAATGAATAGATAGAGGCGAAGAAAGCGAACAGAAGTTTACTAATTAAAGAATAAGATGGGTATGAGAGCAAACATGCCTTGAATCTACTGTTGCTGCTAGAGGGATTGAGGGAAGGATTGTTTCCAGCAATATCTTCAACACAAGCGTAAGTGGCAGTTCGTGGCACTGGTTGCTGCAAGACAGACAGAAAATGAATAAGAGATTAAAACAGATGGAAAGAAAACTGAAAACATGTCATCACTTGTTCAACTAACTTGGTTAAATCCTCAATAAATGTATCTGTTTGTATTTTTTTTTTTAAAAGAGAATATTTGATGACGGAGTTAAAAATGTTTAAAAGAATAAAAGTTGTAAATAATAATTTTATTGATTGAATGATAATCAATAAATTAGGGTTATACAGTATTTTATATTAAAACTTAAACATTACTAAATTACTAAAGGGATAATTTGAATTATTATTACTAATAGGGTGCTTGCTATTTGCACTTTAAAAATTTATTTAAACACTCTATTACTTTGTACACTCCTATAGTAAATTTAAAATTTTAATTTTTACTTTATATATTCTTCAATATACTAAAAACAAACTCTCATTTATACCATTTAAATTAACTATTTTTTTACTCTATAATATATTTAGTAAACACATGCAATTTCAGCATCAATCCACTAAAAAATCCGTACAATAAGTGTGTCTAAAGAAATTTTTAGAATACAAATAACCCCACCCTTACTAATATCCTAATTATAAAGAAACGATTAAAGAAAATATCACTTAAATCCAATAAAAAGATAAAAATCCAAGAAAAATAGAAAGAAAAACTAAAACTACAATTCAAGACCCTTTAATGAGAAATTTATGGAAGATCCGCTAGGCCAAATCAGCATAGAAAATCAATGTCACATGCATCCTTCTAGAATTTCCAATCAATATATTATGGGATGAAAACAAACAACTGTAACTCAAGTTATAACCCTTTAAACGACTATGAAGTTGATATTTCCTAAATCATTTGAATAACTATCACACCTCGCATGGCATGAGCATGAACATTGCAATGACAACTCATCTATCACCTCAACAATTAAAAAGATAGAAAGACAAAGAGAGGGAATCCGCATCACTTAACGTAATATGATGAATAATACAATACAACATAAATATATGAATCAATAACCAGAAATTTGAAAGTTAATTGAGACTTGAGGGGTCTCCAACATAAAGTGGGAGGACCAAACAGGTGATTCAACTATATATGGGTAGGTTACTTACTATATTTGAATGTCTTAAATTCGGTTTCAAAAACTGCTTATTCACTATATTTTACAAACTCACCTGAAACATGAGACTCCTTTTTCCATCATGGCTTGCTGCAAGCTTGTTAACCAAATCCAGGAACCGAAGTAACCATTGATCAATTTTTGTCACTGCTTGGTTGAACTTGCGTGGTTGTGTGTCTGGATTCTGATAGTCATCCATCAGAACAAGAACTTCAGAAGTGAGGTTTTTGAGATCTGTGAACAACGGGCAAAGCAACCAATATCGATAGGATCTATATCGCTCAGAATTCTCAAGAAGCTCATGCACTTGTATCACTTTGCAATGTAAGTCTTTGAGTTCTATATTATACAAGAAAGAACTAGCCAGGGAATCAAGTCTATCGCGCAGCAATCCAAAGAGTGACTCGAGTTCCTTTACCATTGAATCAGCTATAGATTCTAAATTCTCCACAACATCATTCAGAATTTCTTGTACAAGTGTCGCCTCAGGCCTAAAAGTACATGTGAAAGTAAGTACGTGAACAACTTGAAATTTACAAAGTTTTATTTTTTTGAAGGAATTAACAACATATATTAATGAAGGGTCAATGAAAAAGATTAATAATTATTACCTGATGACCTTGGAATCCCATCCAGGAAGAAGAGAAGCTTCTTTCAATTCAGTCCTCCATTTTTTCAATCCTGGCATTTGGTTTCTTTCATGCTCAACAAAAGCTTCTCCAAAACTTCTTTCCTGCCAGCGAACATCTGAAGGAAGTACCTCATAGAAAACTGGGATGACAATTTGGTACTTTTCCTGGCATTCCATAATTTTGACAAGCTGCTGCATACACGATTCCGAAAAAGGAAAGCGTTTGGAGAAAAGAATTACCGAAATCTTTGAGCCTTCGATTGCTTGGAAAAGGTCCCGCATAGTCTCCGCTCCTTTCTGAAGTCGCTCATCAGGGAAAGCTTTGACGCTTTCTCGACGAAAAGCATCAAAGAGATGGCTTGAAAAGTCATTAAGGATATCCTCTCCGGAATTAACGTAGACATCGTTTTCATATTTCCACTGAGGTTGAAGACGACAGGGAGAAGAAGAAGAAGATGAAGCCATAGGCAAAACTTATGCAATTAACTGTGCATAAAAAGGAGACGCTTCATATCAATCTGCATTGAGGATGAAGATAACAAAGCGATCTGATGAGACAGAAAGGGGATGAGATTGAAGACACAAAACTCAACTACTCCCCACTGTGTTTTGTGAATTGCTGAGCTCAGGTTACTGTTCCTAGTCAAAACAAGTATAAAAACGGGGAGAAAAAAAGAATCTAGGGCTTTAGCTGACCAGTCATGTTACATAGGTTTTAACAGAATTACTGTATTTGTTACCTCCCAAAAATGTGTAAGAATTTGCCCAAATATCCACCTTATGCCTTATGGCACCTTTCACCTTTTTTTTTTAAAGACTTAAAAAAGAAATTTTTTATTTTATTCCCAATATTGCTTGTTCCTCATCCCAGAAAACATCTCAGAAATAAAATAAAAAACCACATTTTTTTTTAGTAAAAGTTAAAAAATTATATTCCAAAGAAAAATAAGAATTACAAGATTACGAGGGGCATGACTTACAAAATTCTATGGGCCATAGGCCGCGCAAAGAATGTAGCAATACAAGGAATAAGATCAACAAGCGGCTATGCCTAGTGGGCTTAAGTTACAGCCTAAAGCGAAAACAAAGAAAAAACATACACGATGAGTGTGACATTAAGCCCAAAAGAAAGAGTGAAAATGGGCCCAATTAATTACTCAGCCCAAACCCGAAAGGGGCTTACAAAAACCGAACAAGACGAAGCAGAGAGAGCGACTGGAGCCATGCATGCTCATGCTCATGCAAACACAATGAAGAATTACGTAAATGCCAAATGGCCCTCAAAGAGATTATCAAAGTCCATTCTTTCCATTCCAAGACCACTGCTGCGCAAGATAGGCTCTAGATTCCAGACGTTTAGGACGTGGGTTGGTAAGTGAAGCTTGGTGGTAGATTGAATGAAGAACAATCTTTCCCGAATTGAGCTGATGATTTCCTTAATGACCTCCTGACTAGATCTGGCTTTGTTGTTGAAGTTCAACTCGATTGTTCCTCTCATACCAGATGCAGTAGAACGTGGTAGCTAGGACTAAACGTCCGATGGTGTGTTCAGGTTTGCCTCTATGATTCAGCCGAGTTGCAGTCCATGAAGAGAGAAGCTGAAGAGGAAAGGAGGGCCAGTTAATGAAGGTTTTCTGCGCAACTGTCTTCCACATTTCAGCAGCAAAAGGGCAGGTGAAAAATAAATGTTCAGGTGACTCATTTGACATGCACCTGAGATAGCGAGACTCCAACTGAGGAGTCTATCCTCTGGGATCGCTTTTACAAAGATCACATGCACCTGAGCAATCGCTTTTGATCTGCTAACCAGTAGATGAAGCCATGACGTGGAATATGGCATTGAGTTCTGGACTTTTTTTTTTTTTTTTTGATAAGATAGGTATATTAACCAAAAGAAAATCACAACAGGGATATATTCCAAAGAGAGCGTGTTAAGGAGGAAGGGCCCTCCAAGCTAATCAATCAGAGCGAAACAGACAAACATCATAACAAACAAAAGAAACTCAGAAAATGTCATCAAACAAATGTCAAAAAAGATGAAATCACTTATTTTCAGAAGATAATTTCATTTTTTTAATAAACTAGCACGTGTCCGCACAGTAAAATAATATTACTCTGAATCATACCGGGAGCTCTCTCCAAATAAAGTAGATAGTAACTATAAAGGAAAGCCGCATAATCAAGTGACATAACGAACCACTACAATATTGCTCCATCCATAAGACTGTATGAGGTCAATCACGAGTGTTCCAAACAATACCACAGTTAGCCAAGGTAGAAGACCAAACCTTTGAGGAATAAGGGCACTGGAAAAAGAGGTGGTTTATATCTTCTCCAGTATTACTACAAAATACACATGTAGACTGATTTGAAATACCAAAACCCATTAATCTGTCATGAGTATAAAGGTCATCTTGAATCGCTAACCAGAGAATGAAAGCATGTCTTAAGACTGTCTTGCAAAACCACACGACCCGACTCCAGCTCACCATTGTGCTATGATTTCAGACACTTTAGCTTCCAGAAGAAGCCCCAAAGCTGTAAAGATTCTAGGAGAAACAATATCACATATTGGCCCCTCAGGGAGCCAGTTGTCCATCCACAGAGAAGTGAGCTGGCCATTGCCAATTCTAGAGGAGATGTATCTATGACACCAAGGTCTGCTCTGAATAATTTTCCTCCGTGACGAGAACGAATTGCTGCTAGGTTGGATTTCCCGGAAGGATTTATTCAGGATGATAACATTTTTGATCCATGAAGTCCAGGTTGAGCTATTGTCATTTAAGAACCTTCAAACATGTTTTATAGTGGCAGCCCTCTTCCATTCATTGATTCTCATAATACCTAGTCCTCCTTCTTGCTTAGGAACACAGATGCCTGTCCAGGCTACTTTGGCTTCATGCGAAGATAAAGAAGGGCTATTCCATAGGAAGGTAGATATGATGCTTTCTATCATCTTAATTGTTGCTTGTGGCAAAATGAATAATGAAGACCAGTAAGTCTGGACCGCGAAGATTGTTGAAAATTGATTTTCGATCGGTAAAATAACGGGGCATTTTCTTAGACAATCCGCTATCGAACACGTAAATTTATTTGGTTGTATGAATTTGTACGAAAAAAGAGAATAATTGAAAAAATAAAGAGTTGGACAAAGATTTACGTGGTTTGGAAATAGTTGCTTACGTCCACGGGAGAGAAGGGTAATTCTCATTATGCTCAAAGAATTTACATGTATGAAAAAATAAAAGAAATAATCCAGCCCAAGTCCCAGCCAAAGAAGATGAAGCAGATCCGGAAAAACATCTCTTATAACTTTGCTTTCTCTTCTTTTTTATAGGTTCTCAAGCTTTGAAGATGAGGTCATGCTATGTCATTTGGCCTTCATTACACTCTTTTGTCATTAATATCCACCGTCTCTTATTGTCACTTCCCTCCTAAAATATCTATGGTCTTTACAAGTGGAGGTTCCTAATTGGACCTCTGATTTTAAGGTCATTATCATTCTTCTGGAAGCATCCTTTGAAGGCATACGTCATGTTGACATCCACCATGGGTCATGATCTCTTCTAGGCACTACCTCGAGTCATGGTCTCTTCTAGGCACCACCTCAGGTCACATGCTCAGGCAATCTCGACCCCATCTTGATCCATCGCTGCCCGAAAAAATCATGTATGTGTGCTTTGTGGGCAATGACATACCGCTGAAGTGGCTTCCACATATCTCTTCGTTCCTAAGCATGTAGTTTGCTTCCTCGCACCCTATACACCTTAGATATACATCGTGTACATGGATTTTCATGAGCACGTATTAGTTGTCTGATGTGTTTCGTTCCATAGGCAATTTAAGAAATCAACTCCTTGAACAAACCTCCCAAAAGCAATAAATTTATTTAGTTAGTTGGGAACCAAAGCAAATTTAGCAAGAAATAGAGAATCACATAGAAAATAATAGATTTACGTTGTTCGACAGAGAATGGCTCTAACCTACGTCAACGAGAGTAAAGATTGAGGAATTTTATTACTAGCTCGGAAAAACCAATCAGCATTCTTTCTCTATCATTAAGCTTTTAGAGTTCTTTTTACAAGTAGCGGAATATGAAAATTGCTAACCCTTGAATTTAGGCCTTCAACCCCTTATATATAGGCTTTTGAATCTACTATTCCACCAACCTATAATGTCAGCTCATTGTAGTGATATTTTATATCGTACCGAAGTTGCGCGATTCTAGTATGGCAACACTGAAGTGGTGCTGCGGCGCCAGTCATTTTCTCTGGCTTGTCAATTCTGCTTTTTCGCTCTTCCCGTGTGCTTCCAATGAGTCCGTAGGGTCCCAAAACAAGTCGAATTGCCCCAAGATTCATGTATCAATGCTTCCTACAAATAAAACATAAAATAAACTACAAATACATTAAATGATAAGGAATCTAACAAAAGTAAACTAAGAATGCAGGAATAAGTGGGTATAGACCACACTTATCACTTATGTCATCATATCATCGTCGCACATGCTTCTTTTCCTCAACCACTTTGCAAGTAGTTGCTCTAGCATCTGACTCAATCACCCATCTGTCAGCAGAAGCCCATCATTACAACCTTTTGTCCACTATTACACGTTATGTTGATGTGATAATATGTGGTTCAACCACTTCAATATTGTTCCGTCTGATAGAGTCTTTCCCAAGGAGAGTCGTTGGCTTTCTCATGTCATATCAGCATTCTAAAAGCTCAAACTTCCAAGTAGGGCTTACATTATATGTCTATAAATACAAGATATTGAGGCCTCAACCTCGGTCCCCAAGTCGACGTGCCGATATGAATGGTGTTGGATCAACTCTTTCTTACTTCTTCTACCAGGTCGGGTCGGTAAGTTTGGACCACCTCGGTCGACCTCTACAAATGCTCAAGTGCTATCAAATCTAGTACTTCTTCAGGTTGGGTCGATAAGTTCGGACCATCTCAAGTCGGTCTTTGCAAATGCTCAAGTGTTATCTTCCTCTTTAGGTCAAGTCGGTAAGTTCGGACCACCTCGAGTCAGCCTCTGTAAATGCTCAAGTCAAGTGCTATCAGATCTAGTATTTCTTTTCCAAGTCGGGTCGGTATCCTGACTCCGCTTCATCAGGCAGTACTATCATCAATAACTCTCATGCTCAATGAGCTCGGGTCCTTTATCTGCCTTCAGCCTCTCTGGGCCATTTTCACTCCTCTAGTCAATTAAAATCCCCAAATTACCCCTCTCCGATATTCGAACTTTCTCGGGGTGAAAACTCACCATCAACATTATCAATATATAATATTTTACTACTATAATTTTACAAAATGTTATGATAAACTACTATTGTGTCATTGTAAGTAACTCATACATTGAAAACAAATTCAAAACTGAATAAAAAATACCTCCACTTTATAATTATTAAAAAAAAAAGGCCACTCCCCACCAGAAAAGATAATTATAAACTCACCGGTAGGTGAAAGTTGAAAGCATCCACAGAAGCTCCAGCAGTCCTGGCGCTGACTGAAACACTCGTTCGCATCAACCAAACCATCAGTTGGCGCCGGCGCCGGCGAAATGTTTAGTGGCTGAATTTGACAAATCACACAACACTAAGTAATAAACATAATGTACGTTGCCATAATTAATTTGACAAATATACACACACCTCTAAAGATTCAAGTGTTGCTACCAAAATCAAATATGCGCCAAAAGCAAGTGTTGTTAGAATGAAAAAGAAAGTTGCTGCAAGATTTGATTTTCGGTTCATTTTTGTGAAGATAATTGCAAATGTTGAAGTGGGTTCGATTAGTTTCATGGTAATATAACAAATCAAAAGCCATGACTTGTTCAAGCCACTGAGCTACTAGTCATCTTCTGGTCAACATCCGATGCCCTTTTTTGTCCTTTCATTCGTTATTTTTCTAATTGAAAATACTCCCCACTCCAAGATTCCTTACCATTTATTATTTGTTTGTACACTATCCAACAATCGTGGTCTTAATAATGTACTTTAATAATTTTTAATATACAAACTTTTTAAATAATCTAATCTTCCGTCACTTATTACAATTAAGGACAAACTCCTAATAAATTTTATATTTAATCCTAACTTCTTAAAATTTATCTTAATTTACCCTATGTTGACAAAATTTATTTTTTCATTAAAAAACACGTAGCAAACTTTGGCGAGTAATTAGAGTATGCCTTAGTAATTATGTCTTATTGATAGCTGACCCATGCAATAATTTTGATAAATATAGTATCTATTTTTTGGCTATTCTATATTCAACGAAAGATGCAAGGTAAATAATTCAGATTTATTAAGAATGCAGATTTATTCTATATTTTTCTCTTGGGAAGTTATTATCTGCCCACTTGAAAATTATCTAATGTTCGAAAAAAAAATACACAATTTTGAGAAAATAACATAAGTACATCCAAAGTTCTTAAAAATAAACATTTATCACCCAAAATTCTTAAAAAAAACAAGATATTTTTTCGAGCATCCGCTAAATTTCAAGTGGATGAATGATAAAAGTTCATAAATTTTGGGTGATAATTGATCATTTTTAATAGATTTTGTCGTATAAATGATATTTTCTCAAAGCTGTATATTTTTTTTCGAACATTAGACATTTTTCAGACGGACATATGATAATTTTTCTTTTATCCTATTTTCACCCGAACATAAGCAAAAGTTCAAAAATATCAAAACACTTTTCAAATTATCATTTTTCACCCTTAATTCATAATTTGTATAGTTTTATACCATGACACATTGACAAAGTGGTTCTTTAGCCCCAAGTGTAAGAGTGTCGAAATAATAAAATAATTCGGTAAGTTTTGGATCGATCCACAGAGAATAAATTTAGTAAAATAAAATAATAATTTTAGAAAACATAAAAATGGTATATTGATTGAAGTGATTGTATATTTTTAAATTGAAATACAACAGTAAATTAAAGTGTAGGGTTTAAGGGATCCACTCTTAATGTTTCAAATATAAAGAAATCTTACTTTTTTTTTATAATATATGAATTATCATTGTTACTCAGTTAATTTATTTCAGGAATTAATTATGCTAAAACATATAAAACCAGTCATAAAGGCTGTGATAACATCTGTCTATAACAAGTCCAGCTAGGTACTCAATTATGTCAAATATATAAAACCAAACATATAGGTGGTAACACACTTTGTCAATAATTATTCCAAATTTAAATTACTATATCATATTATATTGCGTAAAGTATTAATTGTGTCAACCAAGATTTGATTGTTTACAGCAAATCAAAACACCCTCAAATACAAAAGAAGATTAATCTTAAGATTACAATTCATATATTATAATATAAGTAAGATTAATTTATGTTTTTGTATTAAGAGTTTCACCTTTACACGGCAAAAATAAAATTACCTACTAATGTTTTAAATAAAAACATTCATAATTTTATTACTAAAAAAAAAGAAATGACAACAAAACTTAAATAAAACACACAAGACACTTCTTCCAAATTCTTCAAGACATAAAATGAAAGAAGCATGAATAAAAATGAGAGGTGAGCACCTCTATTTATAGTAAAAGTGCTCATCCATCAATTCTTAATTACAACTTTCCAAATCAAATACAAACAACAAATATTTACTAATTTCTTTCTTTTCTTTTTCTTTTTTTGATTTTTGATTTTTTTGTTGATCATTTAACAAATATTTGTCATAATCATATCCATCTAAAGAGAATTGTGACATTTATTTATTTATTTATTTATTTTCTAATAATTAAAATTATATACATAACACGTGAATTCTTCATCAATTTCGATCTTGAAAACCTCAGAATTAGAAATTCTTATAAACCTCAAAGTTGTAGATCTTTAAATATTCTTTCATTTAGAACTTGAGTCACTGTAATCCAATATCGGAGAAATACAAAACTTGCACAAAGTTGGAATTTTCGAAATTATACACTGTCAGAACACTCTTACAAGTTTCCGACCTCCAAAATCCAAATGTCAAGTCCATTTTTCTAGTTATCCATCCAAGTTATTATTTCACCTACATATGAAATAAAAAATCACAATAAAAATATATAAAATATAAATTTAATTATTTTATCACAACGTGCTAAATTAAGTGGATTAATGAAACTACAAGTGTAAAATAATTAATTTTCCTTTTATAAATGTACTTTTTAAAAAATAATAATACATTTTCAATCCTTGTAGCGAGCTTTGGGCCAATGACTCTCAACATGTTGGCTTTAGGGCACTAGGTGTTAAAGACAAACCAACAGACTTAATTTCTCAAATCTCAGATGTTAAAAAGAAGAAATGTCTGATTTCCTTAAGCTTTCTCTTTAACCTCTGTAATGATTTTTGGGTCAATGACTCCCAGACCAGTTGGCATTAAGTGTTAAAACACTCAAATGGACTTAATTGCTCGATTCAGAGAGACTACGAAATCGAGCTTATTCACACATGAAATTTTTTTTTTACAAACTCAATCTCTATCATTTTACGCGAACAATCACTGTTTATTGGGGTAATATGTCCGGTTACTAAGTAAAAGCATAATTATTATCATTTTTTACAAACTCAAGCTCTACTGTTTTACGCGAACAATCATTACTTGCTGAGGCAAGATGTATGGTTAATAAGTAAAAGTATCGTTAGTTTTTTTTGAATAAAAATATAAATTTCACTGCTTTTAGGTGATACCTCCAACAAACTAGAGAACTGAATATTATAAAATTTTCACTTACGATCCATGATCATATATTACCGTGTATGTTGATAATACTTGTCAAGTGAGCATATGGAGATCAAATTTAATCAATATTATGGAGAATTCACAAATTTAAATGATTTTAAAAAAAAAACAAAAATAACTTGTTATGAATTACATTGAGATGCGTCTCAAGAGCGAAAACTCCTTACACAGCCATCTCTAAATAACAATTCCACCTGGTTAGTCAAAAAGTTATTATTAATTTGTGTGTAGTTTTTTTTTTTAAAAAAAAAACACCATAGAAAATTCACACAAAATTTTTTTTTTTTACACACAAAATAACAATAAAGAAAAACAACATAAAACTTTTTTTTACACAAAAATATTTTCTTATAAGAAAAACACAATAATGAAACATAAAAATGAAAACTATTGATAAGTGTGGTTTATACCCACTTATTCCGGCATCCTTAGCCTATTATTTTATTATGTTTCGTGTCATTTAATGTCTTTTGTAGTTTATTTTATGTCTTATTTGTAGGAAGTATTAATATATGGATCTTGGGACATTTGCACATGTTTTGGGACCATACGGATGCATTGGAGTCGTACAGGAGCATATGAAACAACGCGCAGTGAGAAAATTATTACTGGTGCCACAGCGCCCAAGTTCAGGCGCCACGGCGCCAGCAACCAAACAACATCCCAGCCAAAAAGCCGAGACACATGCGCCACATCGTCATGATCAAGAGTTGTGGCATCTGCGAGCCTGCACGCATTACATACATATTCCAGAGAGACTGGCGTTGTGGCACCAACTTATTGGAGCCACGGCGCTGCAGGAACTTACACGCGCAATCTGGAAAACTTGTTTTAGGGTTTTTTAACATGTATTATGACACCAAGACTCTATTATAAATATATTAATTCATCCACACTCAGGGGGAGGCTAATACACAGCACAAAACACAAAAAACACATATTTTAGAGAGATCCAATGAGGATGATTGAAGAGCAACAAGAGGAGAAGAATGCGGTGACGTCCGAAGATGAAGAGATTCAATTCGGGTTTTATCTTTTTGTTTCTTTCTTAGAACTCTAATGATTTCCATTAGATTCATGACTTGTTTATCATTGTTTTTATCTTTAGTCATGAACTAACTCCTTAATTCTGGAGAATGATGTAATCGATGCTTGAACCTTGTATTGTTTGCTAATTTTGTTATGAAGTTTTATTAAGTTTATTTATATTCTTTAGAGTTTAATGCTTCTTGATTGCTGGCCATAATTTGAGATGATGAATGTTTAAAATCTATCACTCGAGAGAGGAGATTTTAAATAGATATAGAGAATATAGCCTAGGATTTTATAGAGTTCGAGAGAATCTGTAGTCCTTTGAAGTTGTTAATATAGAATCACAAAGCGTAATGAGTTGTTAACTATTAGATTTCTATAGAGATATCGAAGTCTATAGTTGATGATATTTTCACTCGGCACTTGAGAGAATGAGTGGATAAATTTGGAATCTTGACTTATAAATAATATAACTAAACAATGATTAATTGGAATGACCAATACATAGGCAACAACTAGGTGAAATCAAGATCCAAAATCTCTATCGTATTAGTTCCTCATATCAAATTATTTTTATATTTATTTATTTAATTAAATCTTTATTATTTGTTTTCTAAATAAAGTTAGGATTATCAATTGTAGTACTTAGTGCGAGTTAACACAATCTATGTGGGTTCGACACTCTAAACTCATTATACTAAAACTTGATACCGTACACTTGTGGTACGATATAAAATATCACAACAACTATCTAGTCAAATGTCCCCTCCCCCCAAGCAAAATTAAGACATTGTCCCCAATGCCTGAAAAAGAAGAAGTAGAGTTTAGAAGACATCACTTGGTTAGTGTGTAATTGACAATTGAATCTACAACACTGCTACTAAAAAGAAATGTTATAGTTTAAAACAATAAAAGAAAATCAAAACAGTATATTGAAATGTAATTGTGATTGTGGCTCTCATCTTCCTCTAGTTTTGCTTCCAGTAACGGCTTAAATGCCTTCTATGGGTCGAGGATATGTTTCCCATCTAATTTTCTTATAAATTGACAAATAGGGTCTTTTAAAGTCAGATTCCCGAGACTGTATCATTTTCTTTCTTTTTTGAAATTATGTATGCAAATTGCAAATCAGCCTATCAAATCTATTATGATACCTCTCAAGAGTCAATGATATGTTATCTAATGACTCTTTACTCAAGCCATCTCTAATGGGTTTAATTTTTTCTTCGCGATTAATAAACATCATTCCTAAATAATGACAACGAGTGTTACATGTCCAACATGAGCATTTATAACAAACGCCTAATTATTTCGCTCTTCGTTTCGTAGCATAGGAGATTTTCTCCAAACCAGGTATGTAAAAGGTAAATGAATCAAAAATTGTAAAGACTTCTATTTTAACCACTTCTTTCTTGTAACACTTTAATATTTTGGGTGGTTGACATGCCCTGACATTATTTTTTAAATGTATTCTGCGTGTATATTTTAAAAGATTAATGTCTTTTACATCTATTAAATTCCATCCAATTCCATGTTTATGTTCTCTCAACACATTTAACAATTTACCTTCTTGTTGTTTGAAAATGAAAAAGAAATTACCACATGGTAAGTTTGTTTATCTCCAAGAAATGTATATTTCAATCCTTCTGGAAAAGTCTTTAATTCCAATTAGGAGCTTCCTCATTTTCTCTTCTTCAAATGTTCACAATTCCTCAAGATTTTGCTTCTCTTCATCATCTTTCAGTATCTGTGTAGAATCAAATAAAAAAATCATTAGGAATATCCAAATCTAATTGTGTACTTGATTCAAATAAATTACATGTACAAATTTTCTTAGGGTTAGATAAACTCCCCTGAATATATTCATCCATAATTGGTTCAATTAGATCTATGTTCTCGTCTTCACCGTCTTTATCGTATGGTTGTTAAAAATATTAAGCATTAACGTCATATTGTCAAATGATAAATTCATGATTCTATTCATGTAATTTATTAAGGCATTAGCTGTTTCTAAAAATGGATGACCAAATATTACATGAATTGACTTTATAACTGTCCGCTACATGTTATGTTTCCAAGATAATGAAATCCACATGATTTATGAATTTATTGACTTGTAATAACATGTCTTCCACAATTCCTTTCGGTACCTTGATTGATCCATCTGCAAATAAAAGAGTAGTTAAAGTTGGTTTTAACTCGCCAATATTAAGTTGTTGGTAAATCGAAAATGGAAGCAAATTGACACTAGATCCAAGATCAAGCAACACATGTTCAATTTTATGATTTCCAATAATACATGAAATAGTTGGACAACCAGGGTTTTTATATTTTATGCATTATTGGTTGAGAGAATGAAACTTACTTGCTCAACTAGAAAAACTTTCTTTCTTACATGATGTTTTCTTTTAACGGTGCAAAAGTCTTTCAGAAATTTGGCATAAGATGGTATCTGTTAGATGACATCTAACAAAGAAATATTAACCTACACTTGTTTGAATATTTCATATATCTCTGGGGAATGGTTCAATTTATTTGTTTTTAATGCTTGAGAAAATTGAGGTGCATGTGACGAATCATTATTATCAACGATAGGTAATGGTACATTGACCATTTCCTTACCCTCTAAAGTTTAATCTTTACGAGGTTCAAGAATGGGTTTTTGAATGACCTTACCACTGCGAAGAATGATAACAGATATAACTTGGTCTATGTTTTGACCAGAACTACCATCATTAGTGTTTTGATGACTCTTGTGGGCTATGGTTGTGTATGAAATTTTCCTTTCTCATTAATGGTCAGTGCATATGTAATTTTGGAGAAAGTATCTTTCAGATCAATCAATGTTTGTATATTTTAGTTATTGATGGTTTCATCTTTCTTAATGAATGCATGCAAGGTATCCTCAAGGGTTTTCCTAGGTTGTGGGACATATGGTGCATAATTCTGAGAATTTTGGAAATTCTGGTGTACATGGGGAGGTTGTTGCGATGATTGTGCTTGGTTATCATTCCTCCAATTGAAGTTTGGATGGTTTCTCCAACCAGAATTGTAAGTTTGGGAGTATGAGTTTGGATTTGGTCTCTTGAAGATGTTTATGGAATATACTTGGTCTTGGAGACTTTCTTACAAGGCTGGCAAAGTTGGGAAAACTTGTGTGACATGTTCATTTGAATTACAGATATGACATGTGACTTCCTAAACTAACTTGACATGATCACTCTTTTTCATTTCTAATGCCTCAAATTTTTTAGCTAGAAATTTATATTTAGTATAAAGGTCGTGGCCTTCCCTAAGGTTAAACATGCATCTACCAGATGATTGTGGTTTTATAGATAACTTATAAGTACCAAATGTGTCTAGTATTGTGCATTCTCTGCTATGTGTTAAGATAATCCAGTGCATCTTCGGGATTTTTTTCCCTAAACTCACCATTACACATCATTTCCATTATTTGTCTACTTTGAGGTGTTAAACCCTCGTAGAAGTAGGAAACCAAACTCCATGTTTCAAACCCATGATGTGGACAAACATTTAACATTTCATTAAATCTCTCACAACATCGGTAAATTGTTTCCCCCCGACTCTTGTGTGAAAGTTGTGATTCTTCTCTTAAAGGAGTTTGTCCTGTGATGGGGAAATAATTTTTTTAGAAATTGTTCTTGTAAATTATCAATGTTCTAATGGATCCCGACCTAAGATTCTGCAGTTAAATTTTAGATTTATCCTTTAAAGAAAAGGAAAAAAAAACTTAAGTCGAATTATATTCATGCTGCAATTTTGATCAGTGCAAGTATAACATACCTCTTCGAATTCCTTTAAGTGCTGATAATGATTTTCTAATTCAAAACCGTGGAATGTGAGTAAAAGTTGGATGATTACTGGTTTAAAATTGAAATGTGATTCATCTGGAGGAAAAACAATACAAGATAGAGATCTTGTCCTGATAGGATTCATTAATTCTCTAAGTGTCATAGGATGATTAAGATTGTCATGCTAAGACTCACATTCTACCTGATCAATTAGATTTTCAACTCGGGCAGGTCGATTTTCATTTTTATTTTTGATCATTTTGATTGATGATGAAAGTGATGGAGATTCTCTATTTAATCTACCACTAGATGATAGAGACCAATGTTTCATGCAATCTAAATACAAACTATATGTTAAAGTTTACAAATGCAATACCTACAAAAAGGAAAAAAATAAACAAGTGGAAAGAAATGAAAAAATAAATACATAAGAAAAATAAAAACGAAATAAAATAATATAAAAGTAAGATGTTAATTTATTATTCTAACTACTAAATTATATTCTCTGGTAAAGGCGCCAAAAATATGACACACTCACAAAGTGATTCTTTACTCCCAAGTATAATAGTGTCAAAGTAATAAAATAACCTGGTAAGTCCGGGTCGATCTAGAAGGAATAAATTTAGTAAAATAAAATAATAATTTGAGAAAACATAAAAATGGTAAATTAATTGAAGTGATGGTAGATTTTTAAATTGAAATACAACAATAAATTAAAGTGATGGGTTTAGGGGATCAACTCTTAATATTTTAAATATAAAGAAATCTTACTTTTTTTTATATAATATATGAATTATCACTGTTACTCAGTTAATTTATTTCAGGAATTAATTATGTCAAAACATATAAAACTAACCATAAAGGCACTAACACACTTTGTCAATAATTAATCTAAATTTAAATTACTCTTTCATATTATATTGGGTAAAGTATTAATTTTGCTAACCAATATTTGATTGTCTACAGTAAATAAAAACACCCTCAAATATAAAAGAAGATTAATCTTAAGATTAAAATTCATATATTATAATATAAGTAAGATTAATTTATGATTTCATATTAAGAGTTTCACCATTTACCCGGCAAAAATAAAATTACCTACTAATATTTTAAATAAAAAACACTCATAATTTTATTACTAAAAGAAAAGAAATGACAACAAAACTTAAATAAAACACACAAGACACTTCTTTCAAATTCTTTAAGAGAGAAAATGAAAGAAGCATGAAGAAAAATGAGATGTGAGCACCTCTATTTATAGTAGAAGTGCTAATCTCTCAATTATTAATTACAACTTTACAAATCAAATACAAACAAATTTTTTTTACTAATTTCTTTCTTTTCTTTTTCTTTTTTTGACTTTTGATTTTTTGTTTATCATTTAACAAATATTTATCACAATCCACCTAAAGTGAATTGTGACATTTATTTATTTATTTATTTTCTAATAATTAAATTACATGCAAAACACATGACTTATTCATCAATTTCGACCTTGAAAACCTCAGAATTAGAAATTCTTATTAACATCAAAGTTGTAGATCTTTGAATCTTATTTCATCTAGAAATTGAGTCACTATAATCCGATATCGGAGTAAAAAGTTATGATCAAAATACAAAACTTGTTCAAAGTTGAAATTTCTGAAATTGTACACTATCAGAATGCCCTTGCAAGTTTCCGACCTCCAAAATCCAAATCTCAAGTCCATTTTTCTGGTTATGCATCCAAATTATTATTTCACCTACATACGAAATAAAAATCACAATAAAAATATATAAAACATAAATTTAATTATTATATCACAAACGTATTAAATTAAGAGGATTAATGAAACTACAAGTATAAAATGATTAATTTTCCTTTTAATAAATCTATATTTTTTAGTGTTCATCACACCACAATGTTAATATTGGGGCAAATGTTAGAGTAGTATACTCCAACATGAGAAAAAAAAATTCAATTTTATACAACTCGTGTCTTTCAATATTCTAATTGATTCTTTTATTTGTATTGATGGTGATTTTTCACCTCAAAGAAGTTTGAATATTGAAGGGGGTAGAATGAAATTTTTCACTTTTCCAGAAGAGAGTGATGAGAACTCAGAGAGGCTGAAGTCAGACGGAAGACCCGAGCTCATTATGTGGATGAGTTTTTACAAGGGAGGAACCTGTTATTTAATGAAGCAAGTAGGCACCCTGACCCGGCCTGAAGAGAAAATATCAATTTTGGCAGCATTTGAAAGTTTTTGAAAGTTTGTGAAAGCTGAATCAAGGTGGTCCATGCTTACCGACCTGACCCGATTGAAGAAGTCGGCATGTCAACCCAAGGAACAAGATTGAGATTACGATATTTTATACTTACAAATATATGACTTATGCCCTACTTGAAATTTGAGCGTCTAGAAAGCCGATGTGACATGAGTAAGTCAACAACTCTCATTGGGAAGAGACTCTGCCAGGCGGAGTAGTATTGGAGTGGTTGAACCGCAGGATGTCACGTCAACAAAGCGTGTAGCATTGGTCAAAAAGTTTGAATGATATGTTTCTGCTGACAATGGATAGTTGAGTCAGATGTCAGAGTGACTATTAGCTAAGTGGTTGGGGGGAATGAGCATGAGGTAATGATGACTTGGTAACATGCGCTGACGTCATGGATATGTGGAATAATGGATTTGGAAGTTTATATAAAGGAGTTGAAACCACAGATTCGAAGGTTAACAATTTTGGCATCACATAACTTGTAAAATAGTGAAGAGCTGAAAAACTAGTGATAGAGAGAGAAAGCCGGTCAGTACCCAATCACTTGAGAGATTTGTAACGAACAAGTTTAAAATCTGAGTTGTTTTACACTCTTTTTAAACCCACCACACCACTTGTATCTCAGGTCGATCTTAGCCTCGCGTAGTAATATAAACACCCATCTTTCACATACGGACGTAGGTTTGAGCCATTTTCCTCCGAATCATGTAAATCTATATGATTTTCTTGTTTGTCTGTCAAGTTTATTTTGGGTTCCCTACTAACCAAATAAATTCACTACTTTCAGAAGTTTGTTGAATAGATTGATTTCTCAAATTACCCTTGGAACGAAAAACAGTCGTCAATAATTTATTTCGTCGTTGTAACTTCATGGTAGTACTTTGTGTATGTACATGTCATCTATATATTTAATAATGATTAAATGATGGTTAAAATAACTCCATTATTTAACTCGGTAATTGAAACGAATATTGAAAATATTTTTAATTACAAATCAGCATGCACATGATCATCATGCTTTAATATCCTCTTTCAATTCACTAGAATATCATTTATCAAAACATCTTCCAACATCTAATCAACAGGCCCCGTATAAGACATAAACCTCATTTTCCCAAACAATGCACTCTTTTCTCACATGTTTTATATGTTTGGTAATTCATTTTTCTTCTTACAAGTGTATTTCGTGTATAATATATGTATATATACATTCATAATGATAATTGCATATAAATCCACATTTAATCATATATATAATTTCCAGTCACAATCATATATATAATACTCACTTACAGTTACATATATAATACTCAGTTATAGTCACAATCACATATATAATACTCAGTCACAATCACATATAAAATACTTAATCATAATCATATATACAATACTTAATCACAGTCACATATATAATATTCATTCAAAGTCACATTGTAATACCACGTCAGAGGTAAGACGTTACCGACATGAGATAAGAATAACTCATCTCCATGAGTCTCAAACCTAACAGAAAACAGACATGACACACCCTAAAAATTGGACAACCTATGCAATACAACACCAAAACGATATGTAACAAACATCATATATGCAAAAAAGACCTCTGATCCACCCAAGACATATCAAGACTCATGAGCTTCATGCCTACAATAACACGTATGAATCAAAACTTTTATTTACAAATATATATATACCAATGTACATTACACGATACAAAACATAAACAACATAATTCCTAAACTCTTATGACATCCCTAGGACTCTAAAGTCGGTGATTACTGTTGGTATTTATGTCCTAAAGCTTCATGTATTGTAAACAGAATTGGTTTTTGTAATAATAATAAATGCATTATTCATTTTATCAAAGTTGTTTGATTTATATCGCATATTGTCCAATTGTCTTATTTACCTTGATTACTCGTGTACCTTTATACTTAGTGTATGTTTGATGCACAAGAGGATTTAAGTCTAAAGTTAGTAATCTAAATAGTCCATAGAGAGCTAGCAAGGAGGGTATTTTGTTTGTGGTTTATCTATAACTGCGGTTCATTCTATACTTGTATGACGATCTTGATCCGGGATCGTTCATGTAGTGACATGGGAATGGAGGCACCTTGTATGATAAGATCATATAGGACTGGACTCAGATAGATACGAATTTCTTTTAATATCTGTTAACCAAAAAAATTCATTTTATCTAATAGATGGTCATATATGGATTCGATCTTAATCCTGAGTGTATTACGAACTCCTGCATGACAGGCTATGTCCTTTGATTTACTATGGTGAGGTTGGTGTTGCATTCTCGGCCAATAACTACGTATTTGGGGGATATGATTTGGTATGTAGCTGGGAACGTTTTACATAGATATGGAATTCACTCATTCTTACGAGAAGCAGATGAATATCTCTTTTAAGAGTTGATTCGGGACTTGAACAATTTGAGCGCTCAACTTTTCTATTACGAATAGAAAGTATTTAATATTCATAATTGTTATGAATTAATTGTTCATTATAGAATCAATGGTGCTTAAGAGACAAAATATTTAGAGGGGTTATACGGACTTATGACCCAACTCTATTTATGAGATATTCGTGAAGGGCTATATCCATATCTAATGACTATCGATGGACACCGAAAATGTTCGGTTTACTTAATCCATCAACGGTAACGAAAGTTCAACTTCGAGTTTTTAGTGGAATAATGCGGAGTTAATAATTCGTAATATTTGATTAAAGAGTTTAATTAATATTCAGAATTATTGGAGCTCGGAAATGTATGTCCATTTGGTCCCCGTGCTAACTCGATTAACTGTAGCAAATCTAATATAATTAGATTGTCTAATTATATGCTCACATTATATTTATTTATATATTATTAATAAGATTATAATATTTATCGTCACAAATGAAAACTATGTTAAATTAGTTAACTTAATGTTTTCTAGAATTCTTTGATTATGAGATAATCAAGTCTTGATTATGAGATAATCAAGTTAGTAATAATTATGAGATAATTACTACAACATGATTGAAGGTAAATAAATCATTATTAATATATTGATTTTTATTTACCATTGGAGACAAAGCCATGGCTTACCATGTCATCCAAGCAATTATGTCTATTAGGTGGCTTGGATACACCTAATAGTTTTGTCATTAGCTAATGCATTTTATGCTTTGGTATGGCCTCTACATTTATGTGTTTGCCATTGAAAGAAAGCATTGAATGTTTAATGACAGTCATTGTCTTTAGCTTAACTTTTCTTATGCTTTGGTATGGCATTCACATTTTTGTGTTGGCCATTGCAAGAAAGCATTAGATGCTTAATGATAAGGTTAGTTGGCTTGTGTAAGAGAATATAATCTCTACCATTTCTCTCACTTCCGAAGGTTAACACTTTGCATTCATTCACACAATTGTTGTGAGAAAAGATTTGAGAGAAAATGGAGAGAGTTCTAGCATTCACAAGTAGTGTGAAATTCCTAAAGCCAAACACCATTGTGACATCTTAAATCTCTAAATAGTTTAGAGGTTTAATCTTTGTGAATGAAGCCCACACTTCGGTTTGTTGGTTTCGAGTCATAGTTCGGAAGATCGAGTGGTTGATCCAAGTGTTGGACACCAAATGATTGATCTTGGCTACTACAACAAAAGGAGAAGGCAAAGAAAATTTTGAAGATCCATACCGGACCCGGTGCTACCACAAGCAACTTACGCCGCACTAAGAAAAGTCGTTTCCTACAATTGGCATCAAGAGCTTAAGGTTGAAAAGTTTTCTTAACCCTTTCTCTTTTTAAGTTTAAGTATTAATAATTTATATTAGATATAAATTATTAATATGCATGTTGTGATGTGTAGGCACAATTAGATTCATGAGATTAATGGTTTTTAATGTTCATGATGAATGTTTACTTTGATTCATGTGATGAATGTATTGCGTGATCGTTAATTTTTCCGGCTCTTATTTTTAGTATTGGAAGTGTAAGACCATAAGGTCATATTCTTTCAAGTGTTGTAAGTTCATTTCCTTTATAATAAGTCCATTTTGGAACTCAATTTGTAACTTGGAGGAGCCGATGCCACAAATGACTCATTACGAACCTATTCTGTGAAGAACTCAACAACATACCATGGAGCAAGATTTGAAGACCAATGGATGCCTTGGATTTATTGTACTAATTAGATTAGTATTATTTTTTTAAAAAAAATAAAAGCCCGGTTAACGTAATTTATGTATGTATGTGAAACTTCATTCCGTAGAAAAAAAAAGGGGACCAAAACGGACTCCGGAATCTCCGGAACGGAGTAGTATATAAAGTACCATGTTTTGACACCAGACTGATTGAGTTCGAACGCTAGTCAAACGCAACTCAAACATTTTGCTACTGCCTGGAAAATGTTCGAACGCTCAGAGAACGCTACACGAACGTTTTCAGCCCAGACCTGGGCACATATATATGTTTTAAATTGTTTATTAACATGTCATATAGCCTAGGTTGCCTACTCTTGCATTTTCACATGCCATAACATGTAGACATGCATGATATTCAAGTTTATAAATATGATTTTATATAAATTTAAAAGTTAAATTAGAAGATAAGATGCATGTAACGAATTAATAAGATTAATTGGTTTAAAGGTTTAAAAATAAGAATTCAAGTTTAAGAACAAATGGACATTATAGTACATTATTTTTTTGGTATATCGGATGGAAACCCGAATATAAATTCCATAGCCGCTTCCGAATGGACGGTAATTTGGTTTGCACTCGGGATACAATTCCACATACATTTGGAGTAAATAACGTACTTTTATTATTAAATGGTTTAATGACATAGTCCATTAGTTGAATTCTAAAATTTTAAAAATATATAGTGGAACTAATATTTTAATTGTTAAAATTAATTAGAACTTGATTAAATTAGTTTAATTAAGTTAATGATTAGTAGAGACTAATAAGTATTAGTAGAAGAATAAAATTTTAAGTGTTAAAATTGGTTAGATCACTAATAATCCACTAGTATTAATAAAATGTTTTTAGCCGAGCATAATCTTAATACATTAGAAACTAGTGAGATATAAACCTTAAACTTCAAAATAGTGAGTGGGAGAGGGGTATACCATAATATATCCTACGATCTCCATTGTTATCCAAAAACGATGAGATTCGGTAGGCGCCTCGAGACGGCTTTGCTTTCGTCCCCCTACGGATGGGGTCCTTTTTGGGTCAATATCAGGTTTGGATTCCGAAAGGATAGTGACTCTAGATCTATCTGGTGATTTGACCTACCCTACGGTGGTACTTCACTAGTTAAGTCCAAAGGTTCCGAAATAATGGGGCCACACTCACAAAGGAATGATTAAGTTGTTAATCAAACTTCATTGATCAAAATAACGGTAGTTGATTAAATAAGAATAAAAGTTATTTCAGATATATTAATCAATTAGAATGTCTCATCTATCATGGCGAATACACTTGACCTACCTCTCAGCGACACTTATTTGTGGGATGATATAAATTGTGGCATAATAATTCTTTTGGTTTCTAATTCATTATACATTGATCATGCATCATGTTTAATTTTATGCCTAAATGTTTGATAATTTTAATATGCGACGAATGAATATTGAATGCACGTTTATTATTTTTTCAGCCATGGCATCTGCAATAATCTCCATTATCAAACAACAAGAAAAATTAACGGGGATAATTATGTTAAATGGAAAAGTGACATGAATAATATATTAGTCTGTGAAGACCTTAAATTTGTCCTAATGGAGGAATGTCCTCCTGAGCAAGCACCTAATGCTGGCAGAGCTGCACGTAATGCCTATAATAATTGGATTAAAGCTGATGAGAAAGCCTATAGTTATTGATAGCATCTATGTATCGAGTTCTTAGCTGCACAGCATGAGCTATGGCGACAACATCACTGATTATGCAGTCATTACATAACGGTTTGGGCAACCTTCAGACCGGCAACAACATGAGGCCAATTGCTTCTGTATTGACCGCTGGAATGAAGGAATGCACATCAGTCTGAGACCATGTGTTGAGGATGATGGCTCATCTTAATATGGCTGAAACTCATGGTGCACGTAGTAATGTGCAAAGCCAGGTGACAATGATCATGGAAACCCTTCCGAAGAGTTTTCTGCAGTTTAAGAGCAATTGTTCTATGAACAAGTTGACTTTCATATTGACTGAACTACTGGATGAGCTCACCAATTACGAGTCCGTTATGAACGGTCCTCGTAGGCCCAATGTCGAGGCAAATGTTGCCAAATCTTCTAAATCAGCAAAGAAGAAGAAGAAATGCAATTGGAAGGCAAAGGCAAAACCAATGAAAAAGAAGAACAATAAAAGCTCCAAATGAACCAATACCAAAGGAAAATGTGTTCCATTGTGAACAACAAGGGCATTGGAAAAGGAATTGTCCAAAATACCTTGCAGAGCTTAAAGAGAAGAAGAATACAGGTAAATATGATTTACTTGTCATTGAGTCTCTTTTGGTGGAGGAGATAAATCCATATGGATTGTTGATTGGCGCCACTAACCATGTTTGTTGTTCTTTGCAACTACTTGACTCATGGAGGACCTTACTGAAGGTAGTTTTACCATGAGAGTTTGGACATGGGATGCTGTTTCAGCAAGAGTAGTAGGAGTTTCAAATTTGAATTTTAATAAAAGTTATTTATGTTTGAATGGTGTGCTATATATTCCTGGTTTTCACAGGAATTTGATTTCCGTAACAAAACTTATGGAATGTGGTTTTTCTGTTTCGTTTAATAATAAGTCAGTTATTATTATTAGAAGAATGATATTAAATATATGCATGGGAAACTCTGAAAATAATCTATATGTTTTAAGGCCGTTAATGCATGAATCACTGCTTAATACTGAAATGTTTAAGATTGAAAGATCTAAAACTAAACATCAAAAGATTTCTCATGATGATACCTATTTATGGCACCTTAGACTTGGTCACATTAACCTTGACCGGATAGATAGACTAATTAAGAATGGAGTTTTAAATCAGTTAAAACTTGGTACTTTACCTGTCTGCGAATCATGTCTAGAAGGCAAAATGACCAAGAGACCTTTTACTGGAAAAGGGATAAGAGCCAAAGAAACTCTTGAGCTAATACATTCGGATGTTTGCGGACCGATGAATGTAAGAGCCCAATGTGGTTTTGAATACTTCATCACTTTCATTGACGATTATTCCAGATATGGGTATGTTTACCTAATGCAACACAAGTAAGATACATTTGAAAAGTTCAAAGAGTATCGTGCTGAGGTTGAGAACCAGTTAGGTAAAAGCATCAAAATTATACGATCAGATCATGAAGGAGAATACATTGATAGAGATTTCGATGAATTCTTAGTTGAGCATGGAATTGTTTCACAGCTCACAGCACCTGGAACACCACAACAAAATGGTGTTGCTGAAAGGAGAAATCGAACCCTACTAGACATGATAAGATCAATGTGTTTATAATAGCATTGTACCTAGTTCATTCTGGGGGTATGCATTGCAAACTACAATGTATATCCTGAATGTAGTTCCTTCTAAGTCTGTTTCTAAGACTCCCTCAGAGTTGTGGAATGGTCGTAAAGCTAGTTTGCGACATTTTCACATATGAGCGTGTCTGACAAATGTGTTAAAGAACAACTACTAAGTTGGAACCACGTTCACAGATGTGTGCCTATTTGTAGGCTATCCTAAGGAAACTAGAGGTGGATTCTTTTATAGTCCAGAAGATAATAAAGTATTGGTGTCGACAAATGCTATATTTCTTGAGAGGACTATATGAGAGAGTTCAAACCTCGAAGTAAAGTGTTACTTGAGGAGTTACTTGTCTGGTACGACTACACTATTGTCAAATGTTGACAAAGACATAACACCTTCTACATCTGAAAGTCAGATGCAAGTTTATCAGGATATCATACCACCTAGACATAATGGGAGGGTTGTAAGACAACCTAAACGCTATCTAGGAAATGGTGAGGTGCAATTTGTTGCATCTTGTGATGGTATAGATGATCCATTGACCTTCATAGTGCAATGGAAGATACTGATAAAGAGGAATGGCTCAAAGCCATGAACCTCGAGATGGAGTCTATGTACTCTAACTCAGTCTATGAACTTGTAGACCAACCTAATGGAGTAAAACCTATAGGTTGCAAGTGGATCTACAAGAGAAAAAGATGAATAGATGTGAAAGTACAGACTTTCAAGGCTAGGCTAGTGGCAAAGGGTTTATACCCAAAAAGAGGGAGTTGACTATAAGAAACTTTCACTCCAGTAGCCATACTTAAATCCATCAGGATTATTTTTTCCATTACCGCATATTATGACAATGAGATTTGGCAAATGGATGTCAAGACTGCATTCTTGAATGGTAATCTTGATGAGAGTATCTATATGGTACAACCAGGGGGGTTCATTACCCAATGTCAAGAGAAAAAAGTTTGCAAGTTGCAAAGGTCTATTTATGGACTTAAGCAAACATCTAGATCTTGGAATATAAGGTTTGATACTACGATCAAGTCTTATAAATTTGAGCAGAACATCGATGAGCCTTGTGTCTACAAACGCATCATTGATGGGAATGTGGTTTTCTTTGTGTTATACATTGATGATATTTTACTCATTGGGAATGATGTAAAGATATTATCGGACGTGAAAATTTAGCTAGTTAACCAATTCCAAATGAAAGATTTGGGAGAGGCAAGTTATGTACTTGGGATCCAGATCATTCAGGATCGTAAGAAATGACTGTTAGTAATGTCTCAAGCAACCTATATCGACAAGATTCTTATACGATTTGATATGCAGAATTCCAAGAAATGTAATTTACCTTTCAGTCATGGAATTCATTTGTCTAAGGAACAGTCTCCTAAGACACCTCAAGCAGTTGAGGAGATGAGACATATATCATATGCTTCAGCAGTTGGAAGTCTTATGTATGTTATATTATGCACGAGACCGGACATCTGTTTTGCAGTGGGAGTAGTCGTAGGTTTCAATCCAACCCATGATTAGATCATTGGGTAGCGGTGAACATATTCTCAAGTATCTTCGGAGAACGAGAAATTATATGCTTGTATATACAAGTCAGGATATGATTATGAGAGGATATACTGACTCTGATTTTCAGACGGATGTCGATTCTAGGAAATCAACATCTAGATCAGTGTTCACTCTAGGTGGTGAGGCTATAGTATGGAGGAGCATTAAGTAATCTTGTATTGCTGACTCCACCATGGAGGCTGAATATGTAGCAGCTTGTGAAGCAGTTAAGGAAGCAGTCTGGCTCCGTAAGTTCTTGGCAGATCTGGAAGTTGTTCCAGATATGGATAAACCACTCACACTTTATTGCGATAATAGTGGTGCGGTGGCGAACTTCAAATAACAAAGAAGCCACAAGAGTGGTAAGCATATTGAGATGGAATATCACCTCATCAGGGAGATAATGCAGAGAGAAGATATCGTTGTCACACAGATTCCATCCGCAGACAACCTGGCTGATCCGTTTACAAAGACTTTATCGGCTAAAGTATTTGAAGGTCACCTAAATGGTTTTGGATTACATGACATGTCTCATTTTCTCTTTCCAAGTGGGAGATTGTTGAGATTTGTGTCTCAGAGCTTCATGTATTGTAAACAGAATTGATTTTTGTAATAATAATAAATGCATTATTCATTTTATCAAAGTTGTTTGATTTATATCGCATATTGTCCAATTGTCTTGTTTGCCTTGATTACTCTTGTACCTTTAGACTTAGTGTATTTTTATGCACAAGAGGATTTAAGTCTAAAATTAGTAATCTAAATAGTCAATAGAGAGCGAATAATGAGAAGTACTTTGTTTGTGGTTTATCTATAGTTGCGGTCCATTCTATACTTGTATAACAATCTTGATCCGGGATCGTTCTTGTGTGACATGGGAATGAAGGCACCTTGTATGATAAGATCATATAGGACTCGACTCAGATAAATACGAATTTCTTTTAATATCTGTAACCAAAGAAATTCATTGTATCTAATAGATGGTCATATATGGATTCGATCTTAATCCTGAGTGTATTACGAACTCATGTATGACAGGCTATGTCCTTTGATTTACTATGGTGAGGTTGGTGTTGCATTCTCGGCCAATAACTACGTATTTGGGGGATATGATTTGGTATGTAGCTAGCTGGAACCTTTTACATAGATATGGAATTCACTCATTCTTACGAGAAGCAATGAATATCTCTTTTAAGAGTTGATTCGGGACTTGAACAATTTGAGCGCTCACTTTTCTATTACGAATAGAAAGTATTTAATATTCATAATTGTTATGAATTAATTGTTCATTATAGAATCAATGGTGCTTAAGAGACAAAATATTTAGAGGGGTTTAACGGACTTATGACCCGGCTCTATTTATGAAATATTTGTGAATGACTATATCCATATGTAATGACTATATCGATGGACACCGAAAATTTTCGGTTTACTTAATCCATCTACGCTAACGAGAGTTCAACTTCGAGTTTTTAGTGGAATAATGCGAAGTTAATAATTCGTAATATTTGATTAAATAGTTTAATTAATATTTCAGAATTATTGGAGCTCAAAACCGTAGGTCCATTTGGTCCCCGTGCTAGCTCGATTAACTATAGCAAACCTAATATAATTAGATTGCCTAATTATATGCTCACATTATATTTATTTATATATTATTAATAAGATTAATAATATTCATTGTCGCAAATAAAAACTATGTTAAATTAGTTTAACTTAATATTTTCTAGAATTATTTGATTATGAGATAATCAAGTTAGTAATAATTATGAGATAATTACTACAATATGATTGAAGGTAAATAAATCATTATTAATATATTGATTTTTATTTACCATTGGAGACAAAGCCATATGGCTTACCATGTCATCCAAGCAATTATGTCTATTATGTGGCTTGGATACACCTAATAGTTTTGTCATTAGCTAATGCATTTTATGCTTTGGTATGGCCTCCACATTTATGTGTTTGCCATTGAAAGAAAGCATTGAATGCTTAATGACAAAACCATTGTCTTTAGCTTAACTTTTCTTATGCTTTGGTATGGCATTCACATTTTTGTGTTGGCCATTGCAAGAAAACATTAGATGCTTAATGACAAGGTTAATTGGCTTGTGTAAGAGAATATAATCTCTACCATTTCTCTCACTTCCTAAGGTTAACACTTTGCATTCATTCACACAATTGTTGTGAGAAAAGATTTGAGAGAAAATAGAGAGAGTTCTAACATTCATAAGTATTGTGAAATTCCTAAAGCCAAACACCATTGTGACATCTTAAATCTCTAAATAGTTTAGAGGTTTAATCTTTGTGAGTGAAGCCCACACTTCGGTTTGTTGGTTTCGAGTCATAGTTCGGAAGATCGAGTGGTTGATCCAAGTGTTGGACACCAAAGGATTGATCTTGGCTACTACAACAAAGGGAGAAGGCAAAGAAAATTTTGAAGATCCATACCGGACCCGGTGCCACCACAAGCAACTTCCGCCTCGCTAAGGAAAGTCGTTTCCTACAATTGCAACCATGATGATCCGTAGGGCATAGCAAAATCAATTTCAATTCTGATTCCGAGTGGAACGAGAACCTACTCAGAAAAAAAAATCAATTTCTGATATTTTATAGTCGGAACGTACCTAATTAAATAGTGTATCCAATTTATCGGTTCCAAATTTAAATAGGCTACCCTAATCACGTATTTGAGATTGAAAAGCATATCATTAACCAATCTTGACAACATAAAAAAAATTACAGACTTTGGATTTCATATAACACGACACTTGTGTGTTGTTTTATGTTCGATGTTTGGATAACTTGCTTCATAATATTTATACATCTCAGACTCAAATAAGATTGTTAGCAACTGACTGAATTACTTGTTTTTGTTAATTTAATGATATAGTTGTTGAGGTGTGCCTTAATTTTCATTCGGCGGTACATAATGAGAAATTTATATTAGAATTATCTTTGACTTGTGCCATGTTCAATTGTTCGTGATTATGCTTTATCATTTATATACTTAAGATTCTTTAGATATACTCACTTATATCGACCTAGAGTCTCATCAGTAAGGCATACAAGACATAAATCTAAAACTTAAGTAAAACATGTAATCAAAAGCTTTACTATCCAGTTCATTTAAATTCTTTTATCTTATGATAGAGGGCGGGACGTATATGAAATATTACCACTCAAAAAATTTTGTGATCTTTTATTACTCATAATTCCAGTATTAACATTTATATGGAAAACCCTACGAATGTTTGATTTTCAAGTCCAAAATATACTTACTTATAAAAGTTTAGAAAAAATATAATTTATACTGATATTCAAATCTTTTACACACCAGTCTTACGTAACCAAATATCATATACATCTATATACCTTTAAAAGTGTCAATTTATTTGATTTGATAGAATGGTGGGTGAAGGAAATGTAGTTTTTGTTGGGATGTATGCCCTAGAGCTACATATGATGTAAACAGTTTTATTTGTTTTGAAATAAAATGATGCATTATTCATTTATCAAAGTGTTTTTTTTAATTTTCACATATTATAAATCATATTGAATACCCTAGATTACTTATGTGCCTTCAAATTTAGTGTATGAGTGTCATACACAGGATAATTTAAGTCTGAAGTTAGTAATCTTAAATAATCCATAGAGAGCAAATAAAGCGGGTACTTTGTTTGCGGTTTATCTATAGTTGCGGTCCATTGTATATTTGTATGGTGACCTTGATCCGGGATCGTCCATGTAGAGACATGAGAATAGAGGCATCTTGTATGATGTGATCATATAGGACTGGACCCAGATAGAAATGACATTCGTTTAATATCTGTTAAACAAAGAAAGTCATTTCGATCTACTAGATGGTCATATATGGATTGATCTTAATCCTGAGTGTACTACGAACTCCTGTATGGCAAGCTATGTCTTTTGATTTACAAAGGTGAGGTTCGTGTAGTAGTCCCGACCAATAACTACGTATTTTGGGGGCATGGTCTATTGTGTAGCTGGGAACGTTTTACATAGACATAGAGTTCACTCATTCTTGCGAGAAGTAGATGAGTATCTTTCTTAAGGGTTGATTTTGTGCTTGAACATTTTGAGCGCTCAAGTCTTTCTATTACGAATAGAAAGATTAAAATTCATAATGAGAAATTTATATTAGAATTATCTTTGACTCATGCCATGTTCGACTGTTCGTTATATCCCTCGTTTTTCCATATGTTTTCATTTTTTCAAGGAGTCTTTTCATGTAAAAGTCAGTCAATTTTCTTCTAATTTAAACAAGAAGCGAAGAAAATTGCCTCCATATACGCTATCTTTTACTGTTGCACCTTCAATCTTTATCAGTTTGCATCTTAAGCTGCTAATGGAGTATAGCAAACCTGGTATGAGCTTTCAGAGCCGTTGTTCAACGGAGTGTCCTGATGACTAAATCGGTTCTGATTGTTGTTAAATGATTCAATTTCGGTTCTTACCATTGCGGAATTAGAACCGGACCGTTTAAATTCGATTCCTTAATTTTAGAACCGGAACTGACCTAAATGCATCGATTCTGGTTCTTTACCTTGAAAAATGAGCGGTTCCAATCAATTTCGGATCGAATCGGAACCAATTCTCAGCAATGATGATCTTCTTCTCGAGCATGACTTTCCAAAACTTGAATGACTGACTGATCTGGTTGTCAACCTTCAAAACTAACAAACTTATTTGGTATGAGCTAGAAACTCAATAAGTAACCATGCTCATATCAAGCATGACAAAAGCATACAAATCAAACATAAATTAACATTTATCAACTAAACATATATGAGATATCATATAATTACGGATTGAGAACTTTTATGCAAACGGTTTTTATCCTCTTCCTAATAATCTTTCAAACTTCTTATTATGCTTTAACATTTATATACTTAAGATTCTTTAGATATACTCACCTATATCGACCTAGAGTCTCATCAATAAGGCATACAAGGCATAAATTTAAAACTTAAGTAAAATATGTAATCGAAAACTTTACTATCCAGTTCATTTAAATTCTTTTATCTTATGGTAGAGGGCGAGACGTATATGAAATATTATCACTCAAAAAATTTTGTAATCTTTTATTACTCATAATTCTAATATAAACATTTATACGGAAAACCCTACGACTGTTTGATTTTCAAGTCCAAAATATACTTACTTATAAAAAAAATTAGAAAAACATAATTTATACTGATCTTCAAATCTTTTACACATCAGTCTTACGTAACCAAATATCATGTACATCTATATACTTTTAAAAGTGTCAATTTATTTGATTTGATAGAAGGATGGGTGAAGGAAATGTAGTTTTGGTGTATAAAATATGCATATTTTTACCTGTCAAATTTCGTATTCATGTTAATGTGCAGGTAGATTGATGCATACATGTGTGCATGTATATATATTTTTGAATGTCTAGAGCTTCATGATCACAGCTTTAAGAATTCATAAGAATGGAAACCATATATCATGTGATGATGCGCAAAGTAATATGGAAAGAAAACGATCCGGAGCAGAGGATAACTAACTAAGAAAGCGAGATACATAGTCAAAAGATGTTTGGATTCTTGATGGATTTCAAATTGTAATTTATATTAAAATATATTTGATATTATGTTTGAGTTGGTTTTGTGTTATGTAAATTTGATGATGTTTAGATTAATGATGGTTGTTCAAATACATTAGAACGTCATCATCATCATTCATATATATATATATATATATATATATATATATATATATATATATATATATATATATATATATATATAATTTTCTAATATTTATGAATTTGTCATTTCTATTTTATTTTTTTATGATTTTATAAATTAATTAAAATTGTATAAATTTTTTAATAATATAAATAAATTTTCAGAAAAAAAATTTGTGATATAAATAAATTATCACATTTTATGATGGGTAAAATCAATCAGGAGTCGTGACAGATTAATGATATAATTATGATGGGTAAAAATCGTCAGATTAAGTGACGATTTTTTTGTCTGTCATATCATATGACTGCACATACATATGATGACAGATAGAAAAACTTCCATAACCCCCATCAGATGACAGTTTTGAACTGTCAAGGTAAGCCTTTTTTCACGTATTGTCATCTTTCATCAAAACATATCAACAATAATACTTATTTAAAAACTTATTAATTATAGATTAATACTATATATTTTTCCATTAAATATTTATTTTAAATTGAAAGTTAACAAAATAAAACAATTCTTTATTATTTAACTAATTGAACTCACTCATCACACCTAAGCGCTTTTTTTAATTAAGGTGCCAATGGTAACTTGTAATTACCATATTTTTTTAATGTTTATTTATGTCATTTCCAAGTGGGTTACACTAAGTGTCTGTTTTGTATGATTTATAATATAGGTAAAATAGTTTTTTTAATCTCAAAATATCTTTTCAAAAAAAAATTGGTGATATTTGATTACATTTTAAATAGAACTTTTGATGATTAAAAAAATTATTTTACCTATACTAGCAAAAGCCCAAAATTTAGGCTTTTGAGAGTGGAGGTAAATTTGACTTTTTTAAAAGATTAAATTGTCTATAATACCCTTATTTAATTTAGCAATATTATTTCATTTTTTTCATAATACAAACTCAAAAAAAATTATCTAATAAAGTAATTTTATAATTTTTAACAAAATCTTTCATTCACAACCAAACACTTAAATTTTTTAATAAAAAACTCTACTTCTAAACATTTTAGTAATAAAAACTCTACTTGAAGAAACTTTATTTAAAAAACTATACCAAACGAATAATAAATGAGAAACAGCATATAAGACTCGACTAAATAGGAATGCTCTTCTTGATTTTGGATTAAATAATAATCACCTCTTTTGAATAATTGGATATGGTTAATAGCATTGAGTCCCCATAAAGAATTATTAAAAAGTCCTAACCACAATAACTACATCATAAAAAGGGCCAGCTCCTAATGACCTCCAAATTATGGGAGATTATGAAGGGAAAAAAAGGTCCATCGACCAAGCCAAGCCACGTATCCTTTCCGTATTTAGTTTTCTTTCCATCAGCATTGCTGCCAGTCCTCAAGTCTCATTTGCTGGTCCAACAGAGACTACAAGCTCTGTGAAACATAACTGCTTCCTCAGTTTCTTCATTACTGATACAGCATCTATGTCTCCTATCATCGCCATCTTCTTCTCCCTCCTGTCAAATGAGATTGATATAATCCCTGTAACACACACACTCAAACCAATTAGTTTTAATCAAAATGCGGATCAAACTAAAAGACAAAAAATACATGTATGTTTCGTAAACATCCTTGGGATTCGAACAAGGATAGTCAGCCAAAGAAAGCGGCTTGCAAAACCACTTGTTCAACCCCCTAGAAGCTTCAGTTAAGATGAATTTGTTGGAAATTCTTAATTCTTGTAATAATCATTGAAGGATGAATGTTTATGTCTTTTTGACACTAAGGGTGCAATGGAAGGTTGCAATCCTTATGAGGGTTGCATTCCACCTCAAAGGGAGCCCATTTGGCACCCCTCCATGCTTTATAAAAGAGGCATCAAGTCATCAACAAGACATACAATAGAAAATCCATTTTAGTCACTGTTTTCTTCTGGTTTTGAGAGAAAATTACTTCTATTTTCCCAGTTCATATATTTGTCAAGGAGTGCTCATTGGACAAGAAGGAATCAAGTTATCCTAGGAGAACATTGGTCAATTGCGAATTCGTAAAGCATCTGTGACGGGGCCAATAAGTTCTTAAGGACAGAGAGAGATCTCGACTTGGATTCGTCATTATTTTTTCAGGTTTTTATTTATAGTTTCATGCTTTAGGTTTTAGGGTTTAGATAAGATTTATTGGTATTTTCCTGATTTGATTTGTTTATAGCATGTTGTTTTTGATATTTAATGACATCATATGAACCACAATCTTAAGAACTTATTATTTGGTGTTGTTAGATAGTAATTCGCATGCTAGGTTAAATTTTTTTTTTGGAAAAATATGAACTGTGCATGAAAAACCCGTAGGGCGTTCGAACGCCCGACGAACGCAAAGGCTTAAATCTGAAATTTCGTAAGAACGTTCGAACGCGTCTTCAAATGCAACTCGAACGCAAGCCTTCTGCCTAAGAACGTTCGAACGCGTCCTAAACGCAACTCGAACGCAAACTCTCTGGAATCATTCTGTTCGAACGCGTTATAGAACGCTACTCAAACGTGAACTCTCTGGAAACACTTCGTTCGAATGTGTTGTCAAACGCAACACGAACGCACACACACTTGACAGTCTCGTTCGAACGTAGATACGAACGCGACACTAACGAAATCGTCATGTAATTATTATAAACTGTAAACTTAGATTAATATTAACTTAGTAAATCATATATTGTAACACATTAATCTTGGTAGTAAAGATTTAAGTTATTATTAGGTTGTTCAATTATCACAAGCATACACATAGTGATAAAGTTGAAATTGATTGTGTGTTGCATACTTGGGTGAGAATTTAAAGTGTAATCACACACAATCTTGATTGACACTTACACATATATCTACACATATAATCATACACATAGCATGTTGTTTTTTGATACCATATGAACCACAATTCCCAGAGAATATTACATGTTAATTATGATATCATGCGTAAATTAATTAGCATGGACCTTATACCTAAATTTGCAATTGATAGCCAGCATAAGTGTGAGGCATGCGTTGAAGCAAAAATGCATAGAACATCATTTCATTCTGTTGAACGCAGTTCTGAACCTTTAGAACTTGTACACACTGACATGTGTGACATGAATATTGTGCAAACAATAGGCGGTAAAAATTACTTTGTCACTTTTATCGATGACAGCACAAGATTTTGCTATGTGTACTTGCTGAGGAGCAAAGCTGAAGCTATTGAGATCTTTGTACACTATAAGAGCGAAGTTGAAAATCAACTTGGCAAGAAAATCAAAAGAATCACGAGTGACAGAGGTGGTGAATACGTTTCACCATTCGGTGAATATTGTTCTGTGCACGAAATTGTTCACGAAACCAATGCTCCTTATTCTCCTCAACATAACAGAATTACGGAGCACAAAAACCGAATGTTGAAGGAAATGATGAATGCCATGTTGACGAGTTCGGGTTTAACCCAGAATTTGTAGGAGGAAGCCTTGCTTCCCGCGAACTATGTTCTAAACAAGCTTTCTCACAGAAGATTGGACAAGACACCATATGAGTTGTGGAAATGTTTCGTACCTTCCTACAAATACCTTAAAGTGTGGGGGTGTCTTGCCAAAGTAATGGTTCCTAAACTTAAGAAGGTTAGAATATGACCAAAAACTGTTGATTGTATATTCATTGGATATGCTTATAACAGTAGAGCGTCTCGATTCTTGGTACACAAGTCTGAGATTCCTGACATCAATTCGAATATGATAATTGAGTCAAGGAATGCGATATTTTTTGAAGAGATATTTCCTTGTAAGGAAAGACAAAGAACTGAGTCTCTAAAAAGAACAATTGATACTGTCAAGGACATTGAACAATATGACCAAAAATCAGATCAACGTGTAAATGCTGAGACAATCGAGTCTAGACGTAGCAAAAGAGCTAGAACGTCTAAGTCGTTTGGTCCCGATTTTCTGACATACTTGTTAGAAAATTCAGAAAATGGGCCTCAAAGCTATAAAGAATCTATGTCTTCTCCGGAGGTACCTCTTTGGAAAGAGGCTATTAATAGTGAGATTGATTCAATTCTACAGAACCATACTTGGGAGTTGGTTGATCTTCCACCAGGTTGTAAGTCGCTGGGCTACAAATGGATATTCAAAAAGAAGATGAAAATGGATGGATCAATGGATAAGTACAAGGCAAGACTTGTCATAAAATGTTATAGACAAAAGGAAGTCATTTATTACTTTGACACATATTCACCAGTGACTCGTATCACATCGATAAGAATGTTCATAGCCATGGCAGCTATATTTGGTCTTGAAATACATCAAATGGATGTAAAGACGGCATTCTTGAATGGTGAATTGGATGAAGAAATTTACATGGAACAACCAGAAGGGTTTAGTGTTCCTGGACAAGAACAGAAGGTATGCAAACTTGTAAAATTTGTAAAATCCTTGTACGGATTAAAACAAGCACCTAAACAATGGCATGAGAAATTTGACAAAAAAATGTTGTCAAGTGGGTTCAAAACCAATGAGTGTGATAAGTGTGTATACACCAAATGAACTCTAAAAGGATATGTCATTGTATGTCTCTATGTAGACGATATGCTGATAATTGGTAGTAATCATGAAATGATTCAGTCTACCAAAAACGTATTATCCAGCAGATTTGATATGAAAGATATAGGAACAGCTGATGTGATCCTAAGAATTAAGATTTCTAGGACATCATACGGATATATATTATCTCAGACTCATTATATTGAGAAGATACTTGATAAATATATCAAATGGGATCTAAATGTGGCTAGAACTCCTGTAGACCTAAATCTTCATCTAACAAATAATATTGGTTCAAGCGTATCGCAATTAGAGTATTCGAGAATCATCGGAAGTCTGATGTATCTCACGAATTACACATGACCTGATATCGCTCAAGTTGTGAACCGGCTTAACAGATATACAAGCAATCCAGGACATAACCACTGGAAAGTCATATAAGAGTTTTGAGGTATCTAAGAGACACTTCAAAATATGGGCTACATTACGAGAGATATCATGTTGTACTAGAGGGATACAGCGATGCTAACATGATATCTGATACGGTGGATTCTAAATCTACGAGTGGATTTGTTTTCACACTTGGTAATGCAGCCGTGTCATGGAAATCCTCGAGGCAAACATGTATTGCCCGGTCTACTATGGAATCAGAGTTCATAACGTTAGACAAAACAGCGGAAGAAGCAGAATGACTTAGAAACTTCCTGGAGGATATTCCTAGTTGGCCCAAACCGGTGCCAGCGATTAGCATACATTGTGATAGCCAATCGGCTATTGGGAGAGCCCAAAATACAATGTATAATGGTAAGTCTCGACACATACGTCGAAGACATAATACCATACGTCAACTGCTCTCAAGTGGCATAATAACGATCAATTATGTTAAGTCGAAGGAAAACCTAGCGGATCCACTAACTAAAGGTTTACCTCGAGAGTAAGTTGAGAATCGAGGGGAATGGGCTTGAAGCCTATAATCTAAGAATTGTCACTGTGGAAACCCAACTTAGCTGACTGGAGATCCCAAGATCTAGGTTCAAAAGGGACAACATAAACTTTGTGCAATTCAAAACAAACACTGAAGAGTTTTGTACTCTTTCCCATTCCGATAATGACGCTGAGTGATGTCTGTCATTGGTTAGGATAAGCTAAGGCTTTTAATGATCACTATATTAGGAGATGAGTCCTAATGGGGTCAAGAAATATTACCTCCTGATAGTAGATCACCTATTTCAAGTAAGAAGTGAGGTTGCTTCTGTGGGAACTTTTAAAGGCGGGTTACCCTAAAGTGCTTGATGAATCCAGGACCGTCGTTCAGGGCCAAAATGAACACAACCGTAGAACATGAAAATGGTCGAATTAAAGCTGTGTGTTGGCAATTGTCTTGGTTTACATGAACTGCAGAACAGTTCAAGACTATGGGTCACTGGTTTGCCAAGTAAATCTGATTGTCATTCACTGGGAAAGGTTCAAGGCGAAAGCTACCTATTTCGATGCAGCTTTAGTTCATGGTAACTCTCTCGAGTGTCGACATGAATATTAGAAGAATTGTGGGGGATTTTTGGAAATTCTTAATTCTTGTAATATTCATTGAAGGATGGGTGTTTATATCTTTTTGACACTAAGGGTTAGGGGTGAGCAAAACAGGTTTCGGTTCCGGTTCCGGTTCCGCATGGAATCGGAACCTACCCGAAAAAATCGGTTCCTAACTAAGTGGAACCGGAACCTACCCAATTAAATAGGGTACCCTGTTATTCGGTTCCAATTCGGTTCTGGTCCGGTTCCGAATTACCCTTTTTTCCTGTTATTTTTTTTTTGCTACCCAGTAATAACAAAGTGCTGGTTATTGATGGTCGAATCAGCCAGGTAATGTAATCAATCTCTTTCCAGGTTATGCAGCACGCCTTGATTGTACAGCAGAAGCCAATATCAGAGTTCACACTCGTCCGGCTTTTAGAGCAGCATATTTTGTGAAGTTATAGGCTTATAGCTAGTTATTTAATAAACACATGCACCACAATGAGTGGGCTGCTCATCCAATAAATCTTATAATTATTAGTATTGTCTTTAAAAAAATAAAATATTTAAAAGATTTTAGTTACCTTTGATAAACAATGTTTTTAAGAGTACTAGCTGTGAATTTCAAAAGCAAACAGTATGTATTTGGTAGATTTTATTAAAGTGTTGATTTGTTGTATAAAGATCATAATAGACATAAATAAGTTGTCTACCAACTCAATTATTGACATTATGAAGATGATAATACTACAATAATTGAAAATGCAAAGTGCTGCAGAACAAATTTATACAAAGATTGGTTGATGATCATACAATGTTTAATGGTATGAAGAAGAGTTAAAATTCAGAATTGTAAATGCTGTTACAATACTAGTTCTCAATCATGATTCATGCATGTATATAAAGCAATAAAATCTTCACAGTGGAAGATCAAGCCTTTTCCCAATTTCATCAACAATAATTTGAAGAATTTCTTTGTTCAATATCTAGAACAAAACAAAACAAAAGTCTCACAACTAAGCATTTTGATACATAAATGAGGAACTACAATAGTAAAGAAATGACTCACTTATCATATTTCATCATCTGTATCAGCATTGATATCACTATCAATAATATCATTATCATCTACAATAGTCAACCCACTCGTTTCTGTTACAAATATTAAATAATAGCTAGTTAGTGTATGAATATAATTAAAAGTACATAAACATAAAACATAATTCCTTACCTACATCGTATTTTTCTGCATCTTCCATTAGTTCCTCAATATTTATTGGTGTTGGTGCACTCTTTAACCAATCTTGAGTACATATCAATGATTGAATAACTTTTGGAGTTAAACAACTGCGAAATGGATCAAGAACACGACCAGATGTACTGAAAGCCGATTCTGAAGCCACAGTGGAAACGGGAATCGCCAACACATCTCTTGCAATTTGAGAAAGAATCTTGTACTTGAATCTATTACTCTTCCACCAACCTAAGATATCAAGATCTTTCCCACCATCTTCACAAGCTTCTTCAAAGTACTTTTCTAACTCAGATTTAGGCTCCACATCTTGTTCATCTATTATAAACCTCATCAATTCATCTTGAATATATATGTCATCGTTATTACCACAATCACAACCAGACCCTTCCATCATACTTGAGGTTTGAGATAAACGACTTGTACTTGTTTCATAACTTTTGTTGTTACCATATTTATTATAAAACTCAAATAAATATTGCAAAACACTCTTCAAGTTTTCACATTTTTCCGTGACTTTTGTACTATCATTACCAAAAAGTCTCTTATAAAAAAACTTAGCCACATACATCTTATATCTAGGATCCAACACAGCAGCTATTAAAACCATAAAGTTTGTCTTATCAACATTTCCATAGTACTTATTGTGGACAACAGAACCTGGGCGACGCCGTTCCTAGGCTCGTGGCCTAGTTGGGAAGGACTAAATAACATGGAGTCGCCACCCGGTGTGAACCGGGACAAAGATTTAAGGCCGCACTCACCCCTCGCAAGGGAAGACCTCAAACCGTTGGGTTCGGAATGGTCCCTTACTTATGTCACTTGTAATGAAAGGATTTATATAATAATTTAATCAAGCTTAAGTAACACTTATTTCCAAGAGTATCATGCTTCTAAAGTCTCATATGCAAAATAAAACTTATGTACGCATTCCACATATATCTCACATTTAAAAATTGCATGCTTAACATATATCAAGATAGCAACGAACATACAACTTTATTTACATATCACATTCAGGAAAACACAAGCACACATATTGACCATACAAGCACACATATGGGCCCTTTTCCAAGCGGTACGTGGAATTGTAGCCCAAGTACAGACCGCACTACCGTCCATTCGGAATCGGCTACGGAATTTACGTCTGGGTTTCCATCCGATATACCGCAAGAAATAATACTCAAATGTTATCATGACATAAGCATACGAATTGTAATACATTAACATATTTGCATTTATACATGTAGAGATAGCTACTAGGAAAACTATGCATGAAATCTAAAGAAGGGGACTCAGTTCAGTGAGTGTGCGTTCGTGTAGCGTTCGTAAACGCGTTCGAACGGAAATGAAACAGAATGCTCACGTTCGTATGGCGTTTGTTAACGCGTTTGAACGGAAATGGAACAGAATGCTCACGTTCGTATGGCGTTTGTTAACGCGTTCGAACGGAAATGAACAGAATGCTCACGTTCGTATGGCGTTTGTTAACGCGTTCGAACGGAAATGAAACAGAATGCTCACGTTCGTATGGCGTTTGTTAACGCGTTCGAACGGAACGGACCTGATGCATGATAAGGCAAAATGTATGCGCGTTCGAGTTGCGTTCGTAAACGCGTTCGAACGGAAACGGACCTGATGCATGACATGGGATGCAATACATAAACACAAAATAAAGGGGCGCGGCGAAGTACTGCCGTAAAGGTGGCCTTTTGGGGCTCTTGATCTCTCAAAGAGAGGACCTTTAGACCAACGTACTAAGCCCATGCGCGTCACATCACACATACAAAAATGGAACCAATCATATCAACCAAGTATGCCCGATTGAACACATCTTACATCCAATCTGAACACACATCAACCGGCGCGGCAAAGCATCGTGGTAACGGGTTTTAACCCCTCCCCATAAGGGATCTTTCATTCCACTTACTAAGCCCATGCGCTTGATTGAACCATGCATAAAAGATAAACTCAATAATATCAAACTAAGTATGCCCGATTGAACGTATCTCGCATCCAACCGAACACACATCAACCGGCGCGGCGAAGTAGTGTCACAAAGGTGGCCTTTTCGGCTCTTTATCTCCCAAATGAAGGACCTTTGGACTAACTCACTAAGCCCATGCGCTTGATTGAATCATGCATAAATAAACAACATTGAATTCAAGTAAAGAAAACTAAATAAACAAAAGCAACACAACGAAATAGAGATGGTGCCGTTTACTCAAGCGGTACGTGGAGTTGTGGCCCGAGTACAGATCATATTACCGTCCATTCGGAATCGGCTATGAAATTTATGTCCGGTTTCCATCCGATATACCGCGAGAGTTGACACATCTCTCATTCATCCAATACCCACAACATATTACATCTCATAATTCATGCATATTTATCTACTCAAAGACCACAACACGCATTTCAACATTACAATCATACAAGTAATACTTAATAAATAATGCGGAAAAGGAAAACAAGTGTGAAAGATACCCTCAGGTCTAACCTTTTAAGCTGTCTCTCGGACTCGCGTTCCACAAAGATCGAAAAGGGGTAAAGCTCCGCAATTTTCTGGTTCACTGGTTCAGCGTCCTAGCTCACTGCACGGGCCACCTGTTTTAACGTTTTCAATGAACTATTCCAAGTTTGTGTGGGTTCTTAGTGTAATTATGTGATTATTTTTAAGATTATCTATGCAGTTTTTATGTTACTGTTTTTTAAGGATTTGGGCTGCTGTTTTAAGGTAATTTATGAGGGTTTTAGGCGTGTCTTAGGATTCGGCTAAGGTGAGTTTGGTGTGTGGTGGATTCGGCTATGGTGGTTGTTGGTGCTTTGGGTTCGACTATGGAGGGTGGTGACTTGTGGTGGGTTCTTTGTTCTCTTTTGTGTATGTGTGAAGTGTTTTCTTTTTTTTGTTTAGTCTTGGGTGTGTAGAGAGAGTCTATAGAGATTTCGAGAGAGTTTGGGTGTGAATTCTATGTGTCAAGGAGATAATGGCTTTGGCTAGGGGTGTTTATATAGAAGATGTCTAGGGTTTCACCTTGTCTCACAAGGAAGAGATCTTGTTTCCAAATTAGGAGAGATGAGAAGGTATACACAAGATTGAGGGGGGACAAAATATTTTAAATTAGGAAGTTGTAATATTTAATTTATGTTGGTTTAGGAATACAAATATTTTATATTGGTAATTATCTTATTAGATTAGGAAGTCAAATATATGATTGGCTTTAATTGGTTAGGATGATTTTAATTAGGTATATCTTCTTTTTAGTTTTAGTATATAATATATTCAAATTATTTAATTAGGCATGATTTTAGTTTAATTGGTAATTGTTTATTTTATGTTTGGTATATGTTTTATTTAATTAATTTAATTATATCTTATTTAGTTAATGTTTTAATAATATTTATTTATTTATTTGGGATGTGTTTTATGGGCTTTGGGGAGCTAAATGGGCTGAGTGTGAGGCTAGCAGCAAAACCAGAATACCGACACCGTTCGAACGCTCCCTCGAACGCGACACGAACACCCGCAATCTGTTTTCCGTTCGAACGAAGTAGCGAACGCAGCACTAACGAAGACAGTGAGCTTGTTTATTCTGAATTTCCCCTTCCGATAACCGTTTCTCGCGGCTTTCGTAACTTAAAAGGTAGTTGTCTCCAAATAAGACTCCTCATCGGGTTTCACATGCGAAAATGCAATGCCTACACTTATCAAATTTTTCTTTCATTTTATGACACATACTTTTAACATAAGGATCTGATTCATTTGCCCATTCATTCATGCAAGTGAGGATAGCGAAAATATCATGAACATAAGCATTAGATGTGACATACAAAGATCCTGATAATTTTTTAGTGACAACATAGAATTTTTTAAAAATCTTGCCAAAACCTTGGCATTTTGCCAATCTTCCCAAATGGGAACACCATCATCACTCTCAAGTTCAGTCCTATAAGCAGCATCTTCATCATCCATCCTATCAGATGCTTTTTGAAAGACAAGAGCCGCCTCTAACATTAAGTAAGTGGAGTTCCACCTAGTTGACACATCAAGACAAACTTTACAACTACTAGATATTTTTCTCTCTCAACACCCACTTTAAATTGATGGGCTCTAGCCGGAGAACTCTGCACATATCTAACTGCACTACGAATTCGACTTATAGATTGTTTAATTTCAACAAGTCCATCCTTAACAATCAAGTTCAAAATATGAGCAGCACATCTCATATAAAGAAAGTCTCCACCCATAACTAAGTTTGGAAGTGACATGAGTCCAACCACACCGGAGACATTACAGCATGCAGCTAACAACTTGGAAGAACCCATGCAGTTTCCAACAGGTCCAATCACTCGCCAAAGAGCAAAGAAGATCAGAGAGGCCTTTGCGGGACTAGCTCAGAGCTATGTGACCAGTTGCAGCAACCGAGTCAAGTGCACACCAGAGACATATATGGGCATAACCAGAGAGGTCCCCAAGCTATTTCATTTGACCCAGATCAGCTCAGACTGAAGCATAGCAGAGTAGCTTCAGCACCAGCATCCTTTTGACCTGATTTCACCCATTTTGGGACCATGTTGAATTCGGCCTAATGGGGGCATTTTTTTCATTTGTGCTCGACATTTTGACTTTATTTATGATGTAATTAGCATGGTTGACTATGCCATTAGGCTTAATTATGCTTAGAACCTTGCTTATTGAGTAAGCACGTCAATTTACTATTGATGTAAGCACCTCAAATTAGCTTAAGTTAGATTAGTTTCTAATCATTGTTTTAAGCTACTTTAGGTGGGAAAAGACTTTTGGGGACGTGCTTGAGTGAATGGTTTGGGTAGTTTTCAGGTCTTTTGGTAATTTCACTTTAGGGACATTTTTGTCCATTCACACCTTTAGGGTTTCTCTTTGTAACCTATTTAAACTTGTTTTCTTCTTCTTTGGAATACATTCACGACATTTTCATCAAACTTTGAAGCTTTTAAGCTTTGGCTATGGCTAAATTCTTGTAAGGGAGGGATTCCCCTTTTCAAGTTCAAATTGACTTATCTAAGCTTGGCAACTTAGTGGCGTCTCCATTGCTAGCAAAATACAATCTGATTTCATGCTTGTGGTTATCATGGACGTGAGTTTCATGGTGGTTAGGGGCTGATCTTGGTTGGGTTTTGTTCCTACAAAATCAGTATTCAAAGTTCTTGGGGTTTTGAGAAAGATGCTTGGGGTTTGCTTGGTTTCCAACCCAAGTGAGTTCTTGTCATTTGGTATCATGAGCTTAGGGTTCTGAGGTCTGATTTCCTATCCTTTGTGTTGTTTAATCTTGTATTCATCTTTGTTTTTGTTGTTGTTGTTGATTTCGGCCATTAAGGAATTTGTCCTCAAGTTTCGGCCATTGGTGTTCTTTGTTGTTTCTTGTTGTTTCTTGCAGATTTGTAATCCTTGTTGCATGAATAACAATCTGTCCTTTAGTAGTTTGTGCTAATTTTGAGTATTTCTTTGAGTTAAGCTTTGGCTACTTAGGTCAAAATTGGGGCTTTTGTGTTCTTTGCTTGAATCAAGTGTTTAGTTGTTAATTGTAAGTTACTAGGACGTGTTTAACATTGTTATTAAGTTATTAGTTTCAAAAAAAAAAAAAAAAAATGCATCAGGTCAGATTCGCCCAAGGAAGTACCATCACCACCCTTGCTTTGTTCTTGCCATATACATGTCACTTAGCTTGTTTTCAATAGGTATTGTTCATATCTACTTTGAGAAAATCAGATTGCACTTCATTACTCCTAGCATTGCTTGAACTAGCTTGTTTGCAATCTTTGTGAAGTTGTTGCAATCTTGTGAAGTGTGTGGAAAACAAGTTTGTTTGAGTGATTTGGTGAGGCATTTGAGTGAATGAGTGTTGAAACAAAATGAAATGCTTATGGATTGATGAGGCCGTGACTTACTCCTGAAGTTTACTTAAGCTTGTGTGTTGTTAACTTTGTGAGACAAGTCTGGTTGCTTTGTTACACATATTGCCGTGAGTAAGATGCTTGATGTGCAAGTTGAAGCATGAATTAACAAGTGTGCTTGCTGATTTGCGTGAGCTATCATTAGCTTGACATTGGATTTGTGTTGAAATCATTAGCATGACATTGAAAATGGAAGCACTCATGAGCTTGACATGGAAACTTGAGTAGCCATCATTGCATTTGAGAGGTGCTTGAAAGGCAAGTTGCTGCATCACCAAGCTAGTTGGAAAAGTGTTAGTTGGTTTGTAACTTACCATTGCCGAATTGACATGCTTACTTGACCTACTTGTAAGCTACTTACGTAAGCAGCTGAGTCACCTACTTGTTTTGAAAAAAAAAAAAGTGAAAAAAAAAAGAAGAAAGAGAATTGGTCGCATTGTGCTTAGCTTGATTAGACCATTTGCAAGTTGATTGGATTGCTTTACATGAGTTACATTGATTTGATTTGGTTTGTATTGGTTTGAGCTTGAAAGACTATATTTGTGTTATTGCCGAATTGAAATCCTTTGTGCTTCATTGTGTTTCATTGGAGTGTAAACACTTGTGAGTGTGTGTGAGAAGAAAAGAAAGGTGAGCTCAAACACTATAGTGAGTGACCACAAGATTACTTCAGTGACACGTTGATTGCTTGCTTGCTTATTTATTGCATTTAGCTAACTCGTCATTCTTTCTTATTCTGAACACTCTAGCTATAGGTTTCTTTCAATTGAGTCTCCGTGATTACTTATCTTATTTTCTTTATTCCACCTGCTCTATATATACATTGTGTTTCTGCTAGCTTGTGGACTACATCTTAACCATTCTGGGAATTGAGTTGATTTGTAATTGAATTGAGGAAGAACTCAATAGTGGTAAAAGGCAGTGAGTGTGAGCACAGTATCGGGTAAAAGCCAATAGAGTACAAACACGAGTGGAGTGATATAATTGAGTGTAAACACGTGAGATTGTGAGCTTGAGAGGATTTTACATATCGTATTACTTTCTTGTTATTACTAATTTGTTTGTTGAGCTTTGAAATGGCAGGTGTTAGTTTAACCGTCGATGAGAAGCTTGCAGCTATGGATAGAAAGTTTACAGATATGATGGAGAATATGAATGCTGCATTGGAAAGGTTGTCCAAGAGTGTAGAGAGTATTCAGTCGGGCAGTGTTCCCAGAGCACCACCACCTCAGAATGTACCACCACCTCATAATGTACTACCACCTCATAATGTACCACCACCTCATAATGTGCCACCACGTCGAGTACCACCGCAACATATACCATCAGATGAAGAAGAAGCCGAGAATGACTTTGATGATTTTGATGATCTTGATGATGTTGAGGAGAGGTTTCAGCCTAGACAAGATAGGAGGCATGGTAGGGGGTTTGGTAGAGGGTGTGATAGGAGGTTTGATGGGAGACATAATAGGAGGGATAGACGATTTGATGATAGAGGTGCATTTGATGATAGGCGAGGGGATTATGATCGAAGGGGTTTTGGTAGACGGGGGGACTTAGATGGAGATCTAGGTAGCATTAAAATCAAGATACCAACCTTTCAGGGGAAGAATGATCCCGAGGCTTATTTGGAATGGGAGAAGAAGATTGAGCTGATATTCAATTGCCATCACTACTCAGATGAGAAGAAAATCAGTCTGGCAGCTATTGAGTTTACTGATTATGCCATGATATGGTGGGATCAGCTTGTTACTACTCGGAGAAGAAACTATGAGAGACCAGTTCAGACTTGGGAAGAACTCAGAGGTCTTATGAGGAAGAGGTTCATTCCGAGCCATTACTACCGTGAGTTGTATCAGAAGCTACAACATCTGTATCAAGGTACCAAGAGTGTTGAGGATTACTACACAGAGATGGAAGTTGCCATGATAGGGCGAATGTAGTTGAGGATGCAGAGGCTACTATGGCACGGTTTCTTGGAGGCTTAAATAGGGAGATTGCCAACATGGTGGAGTTACATCATTATGTTGATTTGGAGGACATGCTTCACATGGCTATCAAGGTAGAGAGGCAACTCAAGAAGAAGGCCACATCCAGATTTGGTACTCAGACTACTTCTACTTGGAAGGGGAAATGGGTTCCGAATGAGAAGCGAGATGGAGGCTTTAACAAGCCTAGAGGTGATTTCAGTGGAGGCTTAACAAGCCTAGAGCCGAACCTAGTGGCAAGGGTAAAGAGGTTGCAGAATCGAGTAAACCTAGACCTAAACCTGAGGGTACAGCTACGAGAACTAAGGATGTCAAGTGTTTCAAGTGTTTGGGCATGGGACACTATGCTTCACAATGTCCCAATAGGCGCTCCTTAGTGATTGACAAGAGCGGAGATGTGTACTCTACAGATGATGAGGTTGAGGATGAGATGCCGGAGTTAGAAGATGCTAGTGACCATGAGGGAGCTGTACCCTTTAGATAACTTATCCCTAGTTGTTAAGCGTGCTTTGACAGCACAAGTTGTTGAGGATGAGAGTGATCAGCAGAGGGAGAACATATTCCACACCAGATGCCGTGTGAATGGTAAGGGTTGTAGTATGATTATAGATGGAGGCAGTTGTACCAATGTGGCTAGCACGACTTTGATTGAGAGATTGGGGTTGAGTTGCTTGAAGCACCCCAAGCCTTACAAGTTGCAGTGGTTAAATGATTGTGGTGAAGTGAAGGTAACGAAGCAGGTATTATTGAGCTTTACCATTGGGCCTTACACAGATGATGTTCTATGTGATGTGATTCCGATGCATGCGGGTCATATACTTTTGGGGAGGCCGTGGCAGTTTGATAAGAAGGTGATTCATGATGGGTTCAAGAATAAGTATTCATTTCAACATAAAGGGAAACCCATTACACTATACCCACTTACACCAAAGCAAGTCCATGAAGATCAGGTTAAGTTGCAACTTGAGAGGGATAAAGAGAGGGCGAGTGCAAACACTAACTTGGGGGAAACTAGTGAGAGTGTGAAAAATAAGGCCAAGGCCGAGAGTTTACCCAAGGGAAGTGAGAGTGAAAGTAAGGGGGATACCAAAGGGAGAGTGAAAAGAAGTTTCTACATGGGTGAGGGTGAAGCGAGGAGAGCTTTCAAGACTAGCAGCCTGATGCTATTGTTAGTTTACAAGGAGCCCCATGTTTATTTTTCTAACACTGACTCTTTGCTTCCTATGTCTATTTCATCTCTTTTGCAGGACTACAACGATGTACTGACTGAGGACATTCCTTGTGGGCTTCCACCCATTAGAGGCATTGAGCACCAGATAGACTTCGTACCTGGAGCAGTCATTCCCAACAGGCCATCCTATAGAAGCAATCCTGAGGAGACAAAGGAACTTCAACGGCAAGTGCGGGATTTGATGGACAAGGGGTATGTAAGGGAAAGCATGAGTCCTTGTGCAGTACCAGTGCTTCTAGTTCCTAAGAAAGATGGGACATGGCGGATGTGTGTTGATTGTCGAGCCATCAATATATAACGGTAAAGTATCGCCATCCTATTCCTAGGCTAGATGACATGTTAGATGAATTGCATGGTTCCAAGATATTTAGTAAGATTGATTTGAAAAGTGGATACCATCAAATTCGCATGAGAGAGGGAGATGAGTGGAAAACCGCATTTAAGACCAAATATGGATTATATGAATGGTTAGTTATGCATTTGGTCTTACAAACGCACCTAGCACATTTATGAGATTAATGAATCATGTTATGCGTGCATTTATAGGTAAGTTTGTTGTGGTATACTTTGATGACATCTTAGTTTACAGTACATCGATTGAGGAGCATGAATTACATTTGAGACATGTACTTGATGTTTTACGAAAAGAACAACTGTATGCTAACTCTGACAAATGCACATTTTGCATGGATAGACTTGTTTTTCTTGGATTTGTTGTGAGTGCAGATGGCATCGAGGTAGATGTGGAGAAGGTGAAGGCAATTCAGGAATGGCCTACACCAACTACAGTGACAGAAGTCCGAAGCTTTCATGGCTTAGCGAGCTTCTATAGGAGATTTGTCAAGGACTTCAGTAGCATTGCCGCGCCATTGACCGAGGTAGTAAAGAAGACAGTTGGTTTTCAATGGGGCGAGGCGCAAGAGCGAGCATTCCAGGATCTTAAAGCGAAGTTATGCAGTGCGCCCATTTTGGCACTACCCAACTTCGAGAAGACATTTGAAATTGAGTGCGACGCATCAGGGTTAGGTATTGGAGCAGTTCTTATGCAAGAAAAGCGGCCAATAGCCTATTTTAGTGAGAAGCTGAATGGAGCAGCTTTGAGGTACCCCACGTACGATAAAGAGTTATATGCGCTTGTGAGAGCACTTCAGACGTGGCAGCACTACTTGTGGCCTAAAGAGTTTGTGATCCACACCGACCATGAATCATTAAAACACTTGAAGGGTCAAGGTAAGCTGAATAAGCGACACGCAAAATGGATGGAATTCGTTGAGTCATTTCCATATATTATACGCTACAAGCAAGGTAAAGAAAACATCGTGGCCGATGCATTATCTCGCAGGTATGTTTTAATTACTTCAATGCATGCACGGATGTTGGGATTTGATTTGATTAAGGAACTATATGAGTGTGATTCTGATTTTGGTGAGATTATTGTTGCTTGTGCAAAGTCATCTTTTGGAAAGTTTTACATTCATGACGGTTTCTTATTTAAAGCGAACAGGTTGTGTGTTCCTACTTGTAGTATGCGTGAGTTGCTTGTGAAAGAAGCGCATGGGGGAGGTTTGATGGGGCATTTTGGGATTACTAAGACTTTAGCTATTTTACATGAGCACTTTTATTGGCCTAAAATGAAACGTGATGTTGAGCGTATTTGTGATCAGTGTCTAACATGTAAGCATGCTAAATCTAAATTAATGCCACATGGTTGTATACTCCTTTGCCTGTACCTAGCGAACCTTGGGTTGATATATCGATGGATTTTGTGTTAGGGTTGCCAAGGACAAAGAGGGGTAGAGATTCAATCTTTGTTGTAGTTGATAGATTTAGTAAAATGGCTCATTTCGTTGCATGTCATAAAACCGATGATGCTACAAACATTGCAGATTTATTTTTCAGAGACATAGTGCGACTCCATGGTATACCTAGGAGTATTGTATCTGATAGAGATGTTAAGTTCCTTAGCCATTTTTGGAAGGTGTTGTGGGCTAAACTAGGCACCAAACTATTGTATTCTACCACATGTCACCCACAGACTGATGGACAAACGGAGGTAGTTAATAGGACTTTATCTCAATTATTGCGCACTATAGTTGGTAAGAATTTGAAGAGTTGGGAAGATTGTTTGCCATTTATTGAGTTTGCATATAATCGTAGCATTCATTCTTCTACATCATTTTCACCTTTTGAGATTGTTTATGGTTTTCAGCCACTAACTCCATTGGATTTGTTACCATTACCTATTGATGAGCATACAGGGTTAGATGGCAAAAGGAAGGCTGATTTGGTGAAGCATATCCATGAGAAGGTAAAAGAGCACATTCAACGAAAGAACGAGCAATACGCTTCTCATGCAAATAAGGGAAGAAAACGTGTAGTCTTTCAACCTGGTGATTGGGTTTGGGTACACATGCGTAAAGAGAGATTTCCCGAACAGCGTAAATCTAAGCTACAATCGAGAGGAGATGGACCTTTTCAAGTCTTGGAAAGGATCAATGACAATGCATATAAGCTGGATTTGCAAGGTAAGTACAACGTCTCTGCTACTTTTAATGTTTCTGACTTAACTCATTTTGATGCAGGTTCAGATTCGAGGTCGAATCCTTTTCAACAAGGAGGGAATGACATGAGTCCAACCACACCAGAGACATTACAGCATGCAGCTAACAACTTGGAAGAACCCATGCAGTTTCCAACAGGTCCAATCACTCGCCAAAGAGCAAAGAAGATCAGAGAGGCCTTTGCGGGACTAGCTCAGAGCTATGTGACCAGTTGCAGCAACCGAGTCAAGTGCACACCAGAGACATATATGGGCATAACCAGAGAGGTCCCCAAGCTATTTCATTTGACCCAGATCAGCTCAGACTGAAGCATAGCAGAGTAGCTTCAGCACCAGCATCCTTTTGACCTGATTTCACCCATTTTGGGACCATGTTGAATTCGGCCAAATGGGGGCATTTTTGTCATTTGTGCTCGACATTTTGACTTTATTTATGATGTAATTAGCATGGTTGACTATGCCATTAGGCTTAATTATGCTTAGAACCTTGCTTATTGAGTAAGCACGTCAATTTACTATTTGATGTATGTAAGCACCTCAAATTAGCTTAAGTTAGATTAGTTTCTAATCATTGTTTTAAGCTACTTTAGGTGGGAAAAGACTTTTGGGGACGTGCTTGAGTGAATGGTTTGGGTAGTTTTCAGGTCTTTTGGTAATTTCACTTTAGGGACATTTTTGTCCATTCACACCTTTAGGGTTTCTCTTTGTAACCTATTTAAACTTTGTTTTCTTCTTCTTTGGAATAACATTCACGACATTTTCATCAAACTTTGAAGCTTTTAAGCTTTGGCTATGGCTAAATTTCTTGTAAGGGAGGGATTCCCCTTTTCAAGTTCAAATTGACTTATCTAAGCTTGGCAACTTAGTGGCGTCTCCATTGCTAGCAAAATACAATCTGATTTCATGCTTGTGGTTATCATGGACGTGAGTTTCATGGTGGTTAGGGGCTGATCTTGGTTGGGTTTTGTTCCTACAAAATCAGTATTCAAAGTTCTTGGGGTTTTGAGAAAGATGCTTGGGGTTTGCTTGGTTTCCAACCCAAGTGAGTTCTTGTCAGGAAGTACCCTTCAAATAGTAATTGCGACATCATTAGAACTAGCATTGTCCTGTAACAGTAGACACTTTGTCATCAATACCTCATTCTTGAATACATGCTTCTACCATTTCCCTATATCTTTCCCTTTATGACTAGGTATTTCAACAAAACTCAAAATTCTTTTGTGCAACTTCCAATCATTATCAATAAAATGAGATGTGAGACACAAATAACTTAGAGTTTGTACAAAAGTCCAAATATTTGTCGTCAAAGCTACTCTTGTATTTAAGGACTTTAAGCATTCTCGCAAGCTAGTCTTCTCACTAACATACACTTTCATGCAATCTCTAGCAATAGTAAAGCGAGAAACAAATTTAAACCGAGGTTGTAAAGCATGCACAAACTCTCTAAAACCATCACGCTCTACTATAAAAAGCAACTCATCTTTTATAATACACCTAGCAAGCATCATCCTACAATACTCTTGATCAAATTTCCATGTTGCAAGCGTATTAGGTTCATTGTTACCACACGTCTTGCTTGAAAGTTGTTTTTGCTTCTTATTTATATTGTGAGGATAACTTTTAATATGTTTTTTCATCGAAGAAGTACCTGATGTCACTTTGTAAGTTAAAATTTTTCCGCAATAATTGCATTTTATATGTTCACATGTCCCAGTATCTGGATTAAGCAAACGCTCAAAATGATCCCACATATCGGACGCATTTCTGCGAACTCGAGATAACTTTGAAGTAGCGTGACTGCTATCATTATCATCCATTTTTTATAGCTGCGAAAAAATTACAACATGATTAATAATGGTGACTAACTGATAACTTCAACTTTAATATCCAATTATACGAAAAAAAATATTAGGCTATTAGTGGGTGAGGAATTGGGAATTGAAGAGGCATTTGGTGTGTGGACAATAATTCACAAACAAAAAATATAAAACCCAAAAGATATTAAATAAATAATTCACAAACAAAAAATTTCATATCAGCTCCAAAAATTATACAGTTCATATAAATTAAATCAACCATACATTTATCAATCAATTTTACACATAATTTAAAAAGAAAATAATTTATATCAATTAGATAATAATGTAATATGAACAAAAAATCAAAATTAACTCTCACTGTGTTCAAAATTATTCCAAAAAACAAAATAAAAAGGGAGAAAATAAGAAATTCGGAAAGGAAAAAAGTGGCAATTTTTTATTGTGTATGTTTTAATAATAAGGAAGAAAGCATAAATAGAAAATAAGAAATATTTCAATATCACAACTTGCTTGGACTAATATTAAGAAGACGGCATGTCACCTAGAAAAATCAACTTTGAAATTGCTCATGAGAACATTCTTCAACCTCAATCCATTCGTTTTCACAAGACTCACAACGAATCGATTAATCAAAATCAATTTAAAAACATAAAACAAACACTCAAACAGTAAGTTGAAAAAAGAAAGAAATAACAAAAGCAAAAGCGGGTACCTGCTGCAGAATAGAATCAAGTCAGAGGCAAAAGAGGGATACCCTAGCCTTGAGAGACGAGAGTTGAGATTTGAGAAGAGAAATCAGATCATATGTTTTAGATCTAGGTTGGGTTGTTGGTTCTTGATTGCTGGCCGAAGTGGTGAGTTACTGAGTTAGTGAGAATGTGAGATGTTTTAGATTTAGGGTTGGGGTTGGGGAAGTGACTTTAGTCACTTTAAGTAATTGGAAAAAACGACGACGTTTCAAATGGGTATGAAATCGGGTCTAAAACTGGTTCCTAATCTGGTTATGTAATCGGGTATTTAAAACGGGTCTCAAATGCGGTTATGATTCCGATTCAATGGTCTGGTTCCGGTTCCCATCATTCTGGAACCGGAACCGGACCGGTTACAACCAGTTCTGGTTCCAAACCCGGATTTCCGGTCCGGTTCCAATCGATTCTGGGTAAACCCGGAACCGATGCTCACCCCTACTAAGGGTGCAATGGAATGTTGCAATTCTTAGGAGGGTTGCATCCCACCCCAATGGATGCCCCTTTGGCACCCCTTCATGCCTTATAAAAGAGGCATCAAGTCATCAACAAGACATACAACAGAAAATCCGTTTTAGTCACTGTTTTCTTCTGGTTTTGAGAGAGAATTACTTCTATTTTCTCAGTTCATATATTTGTCAATGAGTGCTCATTGGACAAGAAGAAACCAAGTTATCCTGGGAGAACATTGGTCAATTGCGAATCCGTAAAACACATGTGACGGGGCCAATAAGTTCTTAAGGACAGAGAGATCTCGACTTGGATTCGTCATTGTTTTTTCCAGGTTTTTATTTATAGTTTCATGCTTTAGGTTTTAGGGTTTGGATAAGATTTATTGGTATTTTCCTGATTTGATTTGTTTATAGCATGTTGTTTTTGATATTTAATGACACCATATGAACCACAAAATTGGCTTACTAGAGACGAGTTTTTTATTCTCTTTAAGGGGGCAAAAGAATAAAATGATGTAAAACCATTTTATTCATTCATTTTCCAAGCAGACAAACAATGAACCCAATACCTGTAAATTTAGAGACTACATTGAAGGCTTTTTTGCTCGGCTTTCTCATCACTTATTTCCATTTTAAGAACTGTTTTCTGCTACAAAACAATATCAGATATACTTCAGATCCTCATCAAAGTATAACATCCAAGTGGAAGAAGATGGTATTAGCAGTGTTCTTAAAAATCACTAGGCACTAGTCGGTCGGCAGCCCGACGCGTAGGAAATTCCTCAGCTGACAGAGAATTCGAAACTAGAATAATCTGTAGTTGCAAGAAGTGGAAAAAATATTTATTTCATTGCCTTTCAGATTCCTCCTAGCACTCATCATCCACTTGTTTCTTTATGCATGGAATACACAAGAGACCAAAAAACATAGTGAATTTTGCTAATGAACCAGAGAGATAAGAGCGCGGAAATATCTTGGTTATAATGGTGCGGCTAGAGAGATGGAGAGGGAGGGAATGTTTGTCTGCAGCAGGTTTGCCAAAAGAGAACGTGGGAGTTTACCAAAAAAAAAAAAAAAAAAAAAAACACCAACACATCCAACTGGTTCAGTTTAAAAAAAAAAATCATTCCAGTCCAATCCACCAACTCACCAAATTCAATTGGCTTCTTGTTCAACTTGGGTTGGATTTTGAATGCCTCAACAACCTCAGGGAATTAAGGTACTAGATAAAAAAGAAGAAGTAAACTCACCATTTGCAGCTGCATTGCTAAAGGTTCAGCAACAGTGAAGCTACCACATCTTATCCAATAGCTATTTTACCTCACTAAGGAAAATACAAAAAGATGACTACCACATCACTAAGCAAAAGACAACGAGAGGCCATGATGACACAGGATTATTATATAATATAGTACTTAGCAACAGACATTCTTTAGTTTCAAACGCGTCTATAGGGTGGCATCGCTCAACTTATGAAATAGAATTCTTTTATGTGTGGCTCTAACATGTAGCATTTCGTGAACGGAGTAAAAGCAAAGAATTTACATTAAAATCTCACTTGGCAACATCACTCTACAAAAGGTGAGCCACATTGATATAATTAAGATAATATTACCAGAATTTATGAAAAGTGATGCACTACTAAAGGATGAAGCTATCACACCACACATCCACTTCTTTACTTTTAAAAGAGAAATGGACAAATTAGAACTTATAATGAGATATCCATATAGAGAATGATGAATCATACCTGGGTTTTATGACTGCTAGAGGGATTCGAGGTATGTTGGTAGGCAGTGGTAGGTGCAGCAATAGAGAATGAAGGAGAGGCAATTGGTGGCAATATCGTCAGCTGCAACAAGAGATTTTACTATACACCAAGAGATAAAGGGATTTTGATAAACATCCCAAAAGAACACTCACAATCGAGAAAATTCTAGTTGACAAAAATAAAAATACTTTCTAAAATATATAAATTAATCGAACCCCATCTTCGCCACAACCCTTTCAATTACACGCCACTTCATCCTCTTATAAGCTACTAATATCAAGCTTCAAAGCAACCACCAGCCCATTATCTCCCTCTCATTTTCCTATGCCTTTTCATGGTATTACATTAAACACTTTGGTAGGTTTTGTCAAACGATATTTTGATCTTTCAATTGTTTCTCGCATAAGACTCATTTGCTTAGATATTTACATACACGTGTATAGGATAGTTTCATAATCAACTCATATAGTTCAATCATATACACGAACAGGATATATTGACTAAGTTGACTGTCTCTCCATTTTTACGGGCTTAGCTTTCTTTTCATCAGCATTCTTGGACTCTTCATTGTTGCCTTCTCTTTCCTCACCCTCAGTCTCATTTGCTGGTCCAACAGAGACTAGCTCTGTGAAACATAGCTGCTTCCTCAGTTTCTGCGCTACAGATACAGCATCAATGTCTCCTATCACTGTCATTTTCTTCTCCTCCATGTCGAATGAGATTGATATAACCCCTTTAGAAGTTTACACCAAAACACAACCCAAAGCAGTCAGTTTTAATACAACCAAGTTAAAAAGACAAAAAACACATTGAAATTCCCTAGGATTCTGACAAGGATGGACAGCCAAATAAAGAGGCTTGAAAACCACTCGGTAAACACCTGAAGGCAAAACTCCAGGTGGGATGAATTGGCTTACTGGAGACAAGATTTTTATACTTTTTAGGGGGGAAAAAAGGAAATAACAAAATGATTATCTCCAAGCAGCCAAAGAAAGTTACAGTGGTAAAGACTGCTGAACTCAATACCTGTAAATTTAGAGACTATGTTGAAAGCTTTTTGCCGGGCTTTCTCATCATGTATTTCCAATTTAAGAACTGCTTTCTGCTACAAAACAATATCAGATACACTTCAAATCCACATCAAAGTAATCAAAGTAGAACATCCTAGTGGAAGAAGATGGCATTAGGTCTTAGATCCAAAAGAAAAGGAAGGTAGTGACAAAGCAAGAAATAATTAAGACTCTAAAAACAAAATTGAGTTGATACATGTCAATCAAGCTTGTAATCAAAACTCATTCAGAGCATGTGCTCCAAAGATATAGTGCTTGGAGAATAGAGAACATACCTTCCCTCACTTTATAGCTTGAGACATTTAAAATATACTAATTAGGATAATCCGTAGTTGCAAGAAATGAGAAAAATATTAATCCCATTGCTTTCAGATCCTTCATGGCACTCATCATCCGATTGTTTATTTATGCATGGAATGCATAGAGACAAAGAAAGCATACCGACGTTTACTAATGAACCAGATATACAGAGAGCAAAAATATCTTGGTTATAATGGTGCTGCTAGAGAGATGGAAGGAGGGATTGTTGTCAGCAGCAGGTTTGCCAAAAGAGAACGTGGGAGAGGCTGTTCTCAGCGGCGGTTGCAACAAAAGAGACAGAGAAGAAAAGCGTACAAAGGCTTAAGTGTGAAGACATTTGTCATGTGTTTACCAGTTTTGGGCTTTTTAAATCTTAAGTTGATTGATTTTAACTGATGGAAAGAACGCTGAATATATATTACTTGGTCAATTAAGTTTAAACATTGATGGATTTCTATACACCAACACTTCCAACTGGTTCTGTTTTTCGATTATATGGATTCAAGTCCAATCCACCAACTCACAGAATTCAATAAAATTCAATTGGCTTGTTCAACTTAGATTGGATTTGGAACACCTCTGGAACCTCAGGGAGTTAAGGTATTAGATACCAAAAAAAAAAAAAAAAGCAGTGGTAAACTCATTTACTATTTGCAGCAGCATTGTTGGTTCAGTTTCAGCTGCATGACCTTTTAGGGACTATTTCAGAAGCTACCACACCTCCTCCACTTGCTATTTTACCACCACTAAGCAAAAGACAAAAATATGAGGTCATGCGGACAGAGGGTTATATAGAACAGAGCAACAGCAACAGCAACTTATATTTCAAACTTGTTCTGTAGGATGGCATTTCTCAACTTATAAAATGACATTCTAGTATGTGGTGCAATCACGTAGTGCTTCTTGAATGGAATTAAAGCAAAGAATTAACATTGCAATGTCACTTGGCAACATCACTCCACATAAGGGGAGCCACAACATTAACTAGATAAGAACAGCTTAATATAATTAAGATAATATTAACAGACTTTTTAATATTTAATAGTGAACGCGAAGCTGCTTTGGACGCTCTATTACAGGAAGAAGCTATCGCACACCACATCCACTACTTTATTTATACAAAAGAACTGGCCTAAGTAGAAAAAAACATACTATTGTTTATAAAGGAAGTCCCATATACAGAACAATGAATTATACCTGTGTTTTACGGTTGCCAGGGAGATTCGAGGAAAGTTGGTGGGCGGTGGTAGCTGCAACATGTGAGAATGAAGGAGAGGCAATCGGTGGCAATAGTGTCAGCTGCAACAAGATAGACAAAGAACTGTACATCAATATATCGTAGTTGTCAGGACTAGTGTTACACCCCAACTTGTTTGCTCCATGCGTGACGACTCTTGGTGTGGCTACAGACCTATTTTGGTGGCCCAACAATATGGCTAAGTAGTGGGCCAACCTTGGGGGAGCATTCTAGCCCATATGTTGCAGTAGAGAGCTTGCTGGGATGCCTTATTTTGGGCAGTTTTGCCTAATTGTGGGATGGAGGTATCTAGGGCTACTTGGAGCCTTATTTAGGCTGTCTTATCTTACTTAGGAAAGGATCTGTGTATCATAAATAATATATGAGGGCTTCATGTATTCTATTTCCTTTATTAGCTAGATAGTTTCCTATTATAGACTTATAGTAGGATTCACTGTATTAATTGCTTAGCTACCTTATAGCAGTTAGTTTACTTGATGTCTATATAAACAAAGTCTCATAGAAGGTAATGAGAACAAGCATCCATTCATATTCTCTTTGCAAATTTCGTAGCTCTCTCTTCTCTAATTTCAGAAGTGGTTTCAAAGGTTGCTTGGGTGTAGAACACTCCCGTTCTACTCCCAATGCCGCACGATTTGGTCAAGGCCGTGATACTAGGCTGTTATAGATATCAATGTGTAACAGGGCTAAGACATTAAAGCGGTATTTGCCATATTTCGAAGAATGGGTATTTGATTTGGGCTCAGTTTTGAGTTAATTATTAAATGAATAGGAATAAGAGGCTGAGCCTTGATGTAAAGGTAAGGTTACTCGGAGGTCACAAGTTCGAGTAGCGAAAACTTCTTTGCAAAAAAGTAAGTATAAGGCTGCATACATATTGAATCCTCCCCAGAACACAGTATAGGAAGCCTCATGCGTTGGGCCATTTTTTATTAAATGAATGGGAATAACACTCAATATATACTTTTCGGGCAAGAGAAACTTGATTATCGACGGATTTCTATGCAATATTTTGGCAGATCCAATTGCATCTTTATCTACAGATTTCTATATGAAAATCCCGACAGATCCCACTGGGTCTTCTAATCAATTTCAGAATTCGATCCAATCTAATCCACCAGCTCATCAATTAAAATTTAATTGGTTTACTAAGTTTATTGTAGTCTTATTTTGAATACCTAAACAGGTGCAGGGAGTTAAGGTACTAGATTCAAAAGTATAAAAATCGGTGGAACTTTTGAGCATATTTGAGAAGTTACTACTCCCTTGGAATGAAGGTTGCAATTTCTCAAAGCAACAATAATGATAAAGAGTTAAAGACTAAAGAAATGAGGCCACGAGGACAGGTCAATTTGATGTAAGATTTTTGGCTAAGAGACTGATATCTGATATCCTTCTACTTTTGTTCTTTAGGTTGGTTGTGTTTTGGGTCAGTTCACTTTGGGTAAAAATAAACATTGTGTTTTGGGTCAGTTCAGATTGGTTATTACTACTCACTGTATGGAAATTAACCACCTACTCCAGTTGATTCAATTTTTCATTATCTAAACACAATCCACCACCTACATTGTACTCCAACAGTGGCACTTTTTGGACATATTTGAGAGATGGACATTATATCCAAAAGCTATTTTACCAACGTCAAAAATAAAAAATAAAAAAGATAAGACGATGTCATGATGATAGAGGGTAATATCTAGAGACAGGCACTTAAGTTTTGTCATTAAAATTGCATTACAAAGTGCAAAAAACAATTAAAAACAGCAACAGCATGTAAGTCATACCTTATTTCTATGCAACTGCTGCATGGTTGTATTTAGGTCACCCTCCCAACACCCTTTATCTAGTCCCCAATTCTGTCGTACCTCTCGTAACCTTGGTGTGCTTATGACTCTGCAAGCAAAAATCTTCATCTTGGGGCAGTCTATCACAAACAAATCTTCCAGATATGGAAATTTTAAGTTGTAATTGCCGGAGCAGAAGCTTGTGAGATTTTCTAAACGTTCAAGTGACACCCACTTCAATTTGCTGAAAACAATCTCATCTTCTCCAACATCTTCCTGTTTTGATACTATTTCTGTCATCATTTTACAACTATCTATCCTCAGTTTCATGAGACACACCAAACTTTTGGCTGTGGATGAGGTTACTAGGTTCATCAATCGGTGGCAGTACCATACTTCCAGAGTTGTTAGGTTCTTAAAAGATGCTGAGGATGGCAATAGACTTATCAAATTCTCACACCACCATACTTCTAGAATTTCAAGATTTTGGACAAATAAGTCAAGGTTGGAGTCTTGTTTCCACATATACATCAGACCAGAAAGTTCCCACAGCTTTAAACTTTTAATCTGTGTAAGCATCCCTGAATGTTTCTCAACCTCCCCATTTGAGAATATCTCTTTGTATGCACTACATCTTAGCTCAAGCTTTTCTAGATTGTGAAATCCCTTGAGGAAGCCAATTGGAAAGTTTTCTGATTTATCATTCAGCACCTCCAGAATTTTAAGGTTTTGAAAAAGGTGTTTTGGAATCTGGCCCCGATATATCATGGAGATGTCCTTTCCACTCAATTTCAGTTCCTCCAAGTTGGATTTAACCTAAAACATCAATGGGACAAAAGCAGATTAGAGTTCCATCAAACTATTACACAATATATAGGTTTGAATTGAGGATCAGGCCATAGATGAACTAATGTGGCACAAAGAAAAGTAATATAGTATAAGATTTTCCCAAGTTTTCCATTCTCATGTCCTAAATTTTGGACCAAAGGAATAGCCAAGAAAAGATTCACGCTTCCTTCTTATCTCTTTCTACCTCCTCATCAACTTTTTTTAGTAGATATGTGATAAGTATTCCCTAAGAAAGTTTTGTTCAATTAGCGAATTTTGAAAAGAAAACCTAAACAAAACAAACACATGGTCAACAAAAACTAAAAATGAAAAAAAATAGAGATGCCAAGTGTCATTTGAATTACAAAAAATTTCCCATGCTGATAAGCAATTATAATAATTAGTTAAACCCAATCATAAAGCTTAGGGGTGGGCATGTATCATCGGTTCAGTAATTCTAAACCGAATCACCTTAGTGAAATTGGTTTTGTTTTCAATTTCCTTTGCATTTTTTTCGGTTTCGGTTCCTTTTTTTTAAGAACCCGGGGGGACTTAAGCATGTTCTCTTGAATGGAAATGAGGGAGGAGATGAAAGAAATTCAAATTCCTTTCATTTCCTTTGTTTAACCAAACAAACGTGGAATGAATTTGAACTCCTATAGAAATTAACTTATCCAAATAAAAATTAAAATCAATTAATTTATAATTTCTTTCTCCTCAAATTCCATGCACAACCCAAATGGAATTAATTACATTATTCTTTTTTCTCATCTCCTCTCCTCTCCTCTCCTCTCATTTTCTCTACACTCCTATCAATCAAAGATACTGTTTGGATTGGAGGAGAGGGGAAGAAATAAGAGAGGGAAAGAAATAAGAGAGGGAAAGAAGTTATATTTTTTTTAACAAGTTTACTTTTTTTATATACTAAACTGCTAATATTTATTATTAAATATTTATATTTACATAAAAATCATGGCTCTATAAATTAATTAATCTAGGAAATAAATTATTAATAAATAAATCATTAAATTATGTTTTATTCAATGTTATTAATAATTAATTTAACAAATATAATTAACTTTAATAGTTCTAAATAAATTTCTAATTAAGTTATTAATCAATAAAAATAATTTTGCTCACGTTATAAAAAAATAATCAAGATAATATTTATATTGCTGTAAATAGTATCTCATAATAAATTGACAATTACATGTTATTTAAGTAATAATATCACACAAAATGAGTTAAATTACAAATAAAATCTTTTGATTAAAAAAATAATAAATAATCATTAAAATAATTATTAAAAAATAACAATAAATAATTTATGAAAAATAAATTTAAATATTATAAAATTGATATTTTACGAAGCAAAATTATAAATATTATTCTATATCCAATCATAACAAAATTAGAGAAGAATACCTCTTATTCTTTCAATCTAATGAATACTATACCTTTTAAATATTGTAATAATAAATTAATTATTATAAATAATTAAATACTAAAAAATAAATTAATTAATATAAAACTTTAACATAAATAATACTAGAAGGTTTTTATATTTATTGAGAGAGGTATTTCTATTTAGATTCCTTATTTACCCAAATTCCACAAATTGAGAGAAGCTATTGGAATTCAAATTTCTTCCCCATATATGTAACCATTAATTTCCTTTCCTCCCCCTTATTTCCTGCCAATAGAACATGACCTAAATATTTAGAGATATGTCATATAATATGAATGAACATTCTTGTCAGTCGGCGCACCAAAACAGTTATCACTCTATTTAATAAAACTTTAAAAATGTGTAAACAAAAGAAAAGAAAATGTGGCGTACCTTTTCGTCCGAGAAGAGGGCTTGTTCTGTTGGAATATGGAAATGGCCCTCCTCACTAGATTCATGGAATCTAGGAAATTCTGAAGTGAATATCTTTACTTTGTCACAACCATATACCTCCAACTTTTTTAGCATCGGCCATTCTGAAGAATGTATCCCAGGATAAAACGTTTTGAGTTCAGATAAATTCCAAAGCTTCATGAAAGTTACTTTTGGGAAGACAAACGTGGCTTTTGCTTCTTCTCCTCTTTCCTTTCCAACAATCTTCTCCAGTGCCTTACAGTAGCATATCTCAAGGTGTTTGAGCTGGACAAAGTTTCTAACTATGGAAGATGGGAATAGATATTTTAATTTCTCACAGCCATGCACAATCAAGCGGGTTAGATTTTGAGAACACACCGCTGCAAATTGGTTGCACCAAATCTTTACAGATCTAATTGCACAAAGTTCCAAGGTTTCCAAGTTAGGGAACAAGACCTGCAGAAATAGTTCTTGTTTCAATTTCTATCATATAGATTAAACCAGTAATAATTTTAATCGTTGAAATATGACATGCATAAGGGTTAAGAATCTCTCATGTCTCTGTTATAAGCTAACATTCAACTTCTCAATTCTAATTAAGGAAAAAAAAATATTCCTCCTAATTTGAAGAGCAGAACCAAGCCTGTATGAACTATGGGCTTCAATTACCAAGGAGTATAAACTTTACAAATAAAACCTGAGGAATGGCATTTTGTAGCTCTCACTTTGTATGTGTATGGCCATAATATAATTATCTATGTTCCCAATGTGCCTATTGAAAAAATAGAGGGAATCCTCTTTTTCTATTGAATCAATAAAAAGTGTACAAGCATGGACTTTATATAGCCATTAGACTATCCTAAAAAAAAGAAATTAGATCTACCCTTAATTATATGATTTCAACCATAATTACATAATCAAATCTCAAATATTACCATAACCCCAGAGATATTTTCTTAATTCTAACACTCTCCCTCAAGATAGAGCATATAAATTATATGCACCAAGCTTGTTACAGATAAAGTCAATATGAGGACCTCGAAGAGACTTGATAAGGATGTTCACTAATTGACCTTTTGAGTTGATAAAACTAGTCACTATACATCCTAATAAAATTCTCCCAGATAAAGTGACAATCCGCCTCTATGCGTTTGGTCCTCTTAACAAAAGATTAGATGCAATATGCAGTGTTGTCTGATTATCACAAATTAGCTTCATTTGCGCACTGCCTCCAAACTTTAATTCATGTAACCACTGCTATAACCATATCAACTCACATGTTGGTTAAGGTCATGGCTCGATATTCTGCTTCTGCACTAGATCTAGCGACGACATCTTATTTCTTACTCTTCCAATTAAAACACAATATCCTATAGTAGAGCGTCTGTCTGAGGGAGAACTTGCATAGTCTGCGTCAGAATACCCAATTACTTGAGTATGTACCTTATTTTCATATAACAATCCTTGTCGTGGTGTCCTTTTGATATATCTGAGAATGTGTATACAACATCTCTATGACTTTCACAAGGAGTTTGCGAGAAGTAGCTAAGCACACTTACAGCAAATGAATTATTTGGTCTAGTAATTGTAAGATAGTTCAGCTCCCAATTAACCCCCTGTATCATCCAGATCATCCAATGGCTCCCCAACTAATTTCTTGTATTCCTTAGGATTCTCTAATGGATTAACAACGTACGGGTTGTCTCAATGAGTTGTCTGTTTTTAAGTTCAACAATGTCATTATGTTAGGGTGTATAGCAGTGAAGATGTGCTTTTCTGTCATCCCCTCTCTTACGAGTTCATTTGTCCGCTTTGGGCATCCGACGGAGGTGCCCGGAAGCTGCTTTCCTAACAGTCTCGCACGATTTTGTCCTCGTAGGGAGCCTCACCCACGTGGGCATGGTTGTTGAGCATGCCTGACTCTCATCTATGTGATCCGGAGATCTACTATGGCATATTGAGTGGCATTTGCACTTATGATGACTCGAACAAAGGACCCAAGGTCCTTATATGGTATTTAAGCCACCATATGGTAGTACCACCAAGCCAAGTTGGGACAAAATCCCTCTGCAGCTTCAAAATTTGTTCAGAGGAACTTCCTTTATCGCTTTCCTTGCAACTGCTTTAGAGGCTAATAAAGATCGGAGAGAAGCAAGTTCTTCTTCCAAGCTCCTGACCCTAATTGACAACCGATCAACGGCAACATCAGAGTTCTGCCTTTGCTTCTCTGACTCGGCCAATTTGGCCTTGAGTAGCACTGAGTTCATCTCCACTCGGTCTGATTTAGCTTCGATAGAAGTCAATTTTTCTTCAATTAAATTCAGTGAGCTCCACACTTCTGCCATCTCTAAATCCTTGACATTGAGAAACTCTTGGAGTTTTGCCACTTCCTTCTCTAGTTTGGTGATGACGGTCTTGCTCTCCAAGATGGACTCATGTTGCTGAACAGTCACATTCCTTCCTATGTTTCTATACTATCTGAGGGCAATTATCTTCTTGTCCCGATCAGATAGGATTTGCATCACGTCCTAGATGGCCTGCAAATCACAAGTCAAAAGACTTGGGAAATTTTTTTACAAAAGTACTTAAGGGGAAGAAGGCACAAGATTACTTACCACTGTCATGGCGTAGGCGAAAGATTATTTATTAAAAGAAAAATCAATCATTTTACACTTGTAGTTTCATTAATCCCCTTAATTTAACACATTTGTGAAATAACAATTAAATTTATGTTTTGTATATTTTTATTGTGTATTTGTATTTATCATTTTATTGTGTAGGTAAAGTACTGCTTCGGAAGCTCAACGGAAATAATGGATATGAGAGCTGAATTCCAGAACCCAGAAAACTCAAAAATAGCGTTACAACTAGATTCAAATTGGACTTTGAAAGCATTCACCGTATTTAGATTGGCGACAAAATGAGTTTTATGATATATTTAGCTACACATGTATTATATTATTTAAATTATAATATATATAATATATTTTGGAGGACCCACCAAGATTTTATATATAAAAAATCTTTTATATATATTCTACCGGAGGTCCCACCAAGATTTTATAAATATATATATATTATATAATATTAGTGTATTAATAAAAAAAAATAATATAAAAACTTTCATTTGCTTTCCACCTTTCGATAGAAAACAAATGATAATATAAATGCATTATTGCATTACTGTAAAGTAATGCAATAATGCATTTGAAAATTCTAATGCACTGCCAAAGCTCCTTACATAAAGGAGACGCTAAGCACTTCAAATGGGAGGGGGAGAAGATGGAGAGCTCCCCTCCAATCCGGGTGTTATTTCATTTTTCTCTTTTTAGAGATTTGGGATAAGTATCTTGTGTGTTTTATTTTATTTTATTTCTTTTGTGATTTCATTTTCTTTTATTAATAAAATCATGGGTGTTTTTATTTATATTTTGTTTTGTAAATTTGCATCATGTTAGGGTAAAAGGTGAAGCTCTCGCTATGAAAATGTATATTATTTTAATTTATATTATAATTTATAAATTGTGATAATTTCTCAAATAAAATTCATACTCTTTTTAGTTTATTGAGAACTTTTGACTAACTGTAGACTATCCTCGATTAGCATAGATAATACTTGAATCTCGTAAATGTGAGAGAGTGGACTAACAAAGATCTGGATTAATTATTGACAAATTTTGTTACCGCCTATATGGCTGATTTAATATATTTGGCATAATTGAGTATCTAACTAGACTTGTTATAGACAAATGATATCACTGCATTTATGGCTAATATATGTTTTGGCATATTTAGTATCTTGGCATGACTAATTATCGACAGGACGGATCACATGTGTTGGCATAATAAATACCTGATAATTGTGAAATAAATTGATCGGGAAATAATTATAATTTATATTTTATAAAAGGTAAAAATTATTTTATATTTGAAGTATCAAGAGTGGATCCCCTAACCCCTAGTATTTTATTATTTTTATTTTATCAGTTGAATTATTATTTTATCTTATTAAATTTATTCAATGTGGATCGACCTCAGTCTTACCGGATTATTTTACTACTTCGACATTCTTACAATTGAGAGTAAAAGAATCACTTTGTGAGCGTGTCAAGTTTTTTATTTTCAAATGCATTATTGCATTTGAAAATTCAAATGCATTACTGTAAAGTAATGTAATAATGCATTTATATTATCATTTGTTTTCCATCGAAAGGTGGAAAGCAAATGAAAGTTTTTATTTTTTTATTTTTTTATTAATATACTAATATTATATAATTTAATATATATATATATAATCTTGGTGGGACCTCCAGTATAATATATATAAAAAAGATTTTATATATATAAAATTTTGGTAGGTCCTCAAAAATATATTGTATATATATTATATAAATTATAATAATAATAATAATATAATATATTCGTAGCTAAATGCATCATAAAACTCATTTTGTCGCCAATCTAAATACGGTGAATGTTTTCCAAGTCCAATTTGAATCTAGTTGTAAAGCTATTTTTGGGTTTTTTGGGTCCTGGAATTCAGCTCTCATATCCATTATTTCTGTTGAGTTTCCAAAGCGGTACTTTACCTACACAATAAATACAAATACACAATAAAAATATACAAAATATAAATTTAATTATTATTTCACAAATGTGATAAATTATGGGGATTAATGAAACTACAAGTGCAAAATGATTGATTTTTCTTTTAATAAATGTGCACTTTTTAGTGTTCATCAGTCTGGTTTCATAAAGGTCAGCCTCCAGATCTCCGGAGTGCCTCACATTTTCGAAATGGGAAGTTACATCAGTGACCGGCTCAGCAACCCCAAAAACAACTCTGGCGGCTCTATCAACAACCCTGGATGTTTCCATCTTCGGCGTACATCCTGATGTTCTAGGAGCATCCACAGACTGTTGATGTGATCCCTCTTGAGGAATCAGAACAATTTCAAGAGGGATCGAAGAACTTGCTGGAGTATTCAGAAGAAGACTTGGCATGGGAAAATCCATGTCGTACTTCGAGATGCTTTGAATCGAAGCAGCAACGGTAGGAAACGCAACATCGGGGAAGGACGGTGTTTCCTTAGATAACTCATCCGTTGACTTTTCAATTGCCTCTCATCTGGTAGTTGATCGGTCGGGATCCTTTTTAGCTCTCCTCCAGAGTCACTGCAAAGAAAAATAAAAGTTAGACTTAGAAAATGAAGTTGTTACACACTCATTCGCACCAGTGAAGTTCACCCACCCAGAGTACCTTTGGCGATATCCTCATCCGACTCGATGTTGGTAGGTGAAGGTTTACAAACCTTCACCGTAACCCTCTTCCTCTTTGGAGCGGTAGTCTTTCTCTTATGTAGCGTCGGATAAGCCTTTGAGCTTTCTGCTCCTCCCTTGTCCGACTTTGAAGCGACCTCGGCACCAAGAGTTGTTTCAAGTTTGCTAGTCTTTTCCCCATGCTCTGGTGATGCTTGGTAGCTTCAATGGAGTATTTCCTTATGGGAAAGGTTGCATAGAGGGTACTTCTCTGCAATATTCCTCCAAACTCAAGTCCATCAGTCCCGGAAGAATAGTTCCCTCAGCATCATATTTTTTGACAAGCTCCCAATTGATGGCCAGACCATCATCCACCATGCCCTCGCCCTGGTTTTGACGAACTTTGGATAGCGTAGGTGGTTAGGAGCCACGAACCTCACATATGAATCAAAATGCCTCACCGTGGACATTTGTCTTATGATTTCCTGGAGGGAACTCCCACAGAGGCACCTCGGCTCTAGGAAATCCTTCTCGAATGGCCAAACGTACCTTTCATAATACTTGACCCTAAGATTTGAGGAGGTTGGTCTCAGAATAGCTCCAGCTGCAAACACAACAATTTCAAATTAAAATTTTACTTCAGGTAGCAAATTTAATACCAGACGATGAGGGAAACTCACGAATATCCTTGGTAAAAGTATGAGATATGTTGTATGACCGATGCTCTGGTCTCCTCCAAGCACCAGAAATCCTGATGGGGGAGAAAGACCCTACTCCCGAAACTCCATTTTAGGTACAAAGGCTTTGTTGAAAGAGATTATGAACTTTTTCCCTTCCGAAGACTGAGGAATGTGGAACCCCTTGGGAATTGGGCCCTGACTAATAGTAGTACAGGGTCAAGAAGTCAAACAGAGAAAAGAAATGGCCGTCTATCAGCAACATGTTGACGGCCCCCAATGCTTACAACCCCAACGGTAATGAGGGGTTCAACTGTAGTGGTGAAACCCTCACCCAGGGAGGACATAAAGTTGGTAAAATGGGCACAAAAAGCATTATCACTACATAACACACGAATAGGAACACCAAACTGACTTTTAATTTCAGCACAAAATTTTCGAAAGATAGTAAATAACTCAGAGCGATGTTTCATTAAAAATAGCCAAGTGTTTCAAGAACAATCATCAATAAACATCACAAATACTGAAAACTCATAACAGAGTTGACACAACACGGACCCCAAACATTATCACTCTGAGGGGTTCAACTGTAGTGGTGGGACCCTCACCCAGGGAGGACATAAAGTTGGTAAAATGGGCACAAAAAAATTCCCAAGCATTATCACTACATAACACACGGATAGGAACACCAAACTGATTTTTAATTTCAGCACAGAATTTTCGAAAGATAGTAAATAATTCAGAGCGATGTTTTATTAAAAATAGCCAAGTGTTTCAAGAACAATCATCAATAAACATCACAAATACTGAAAACTCATAACAGAGTTGACACAACACGGACCCCAAACATTGGAATGAACTAACTCAAATGGGGACGCAGCTCACTTATTGACACGCTTCGGAAACCTAGCACGAGTTTGTTTCCCAAGTTGACAAGACTTGAAGACTCACAATTAAATAAAGATAAAGTAGAAAGTTGCGGCACTAGCTTTTGGAGTTTGGAAAGACTGGGGTGACCCAAAAAATTGTGGATGACTTCAGAAGATTCAGTAAAGGTGCAAGCAACCGAAGGCATCCACTTCGTAAGGTGATAGAGACCTTGAAACTTACGTCATATACCAATCATCCATCCTGGACCTTGGTCCTGCACAACAATAGAATTATAAAGAAATGTAACATAACAGTTTAGATATTGGGTAAATTTACTAATGAAAACAAAATTGAAAGGACAACCTGATACATAAAGCACAGATTTTAAAGGTAGAGAAGGAACAGAAGAAGCTTGTCATATGCCTTTAGTGATAGTTTTAGAACTATTTGCAAGTGTAACCATAGGTAGAGAATTAGAACGAATTAAAGATGAGAAAATGAGTAGATTACCAAAAATACGATCTGAGGTTCTACAATCCAGGACCTAAGGGCCCAGAGGTGAGGACTGAGTGATGCAGGCAACAGAATTACCAGTATGAGCAACGGAGACAGATGAGGATGATTGAGAACAGCGTTGTTAGAGGCGACCTGAGGCGCGCCTCGATGCGAGAGGCGCATGAGGCGCACGCCTGTGCGCATCAACTAAGCTGAGGCGAGTCGATTCCACTGATGCGCGGAGAGGCGACGTGATGCGGGAGAGGCGACCTGAGGCGAGAAGCGGTCGAGTCGTGCGCCTCATGGAAATTGAAGTAATTATTAAAGGAAATTCGAAAACCCTAATTTCTTAACCCACCACCGACGATTCCAAAAAGTGAAACCCTACTTTCAGCCTCCAAGAAAGCCGACGACTCCACTGCCGCCGAATCCGACGCCGACGACTCCACCGTTGAAGACTCCGACGCCGCCGACTCATCAGCTTGTGAGGTAGGGCGATTTTGTCTTCTAATTTTTTTGTTTCCTATTCGACAGCAGCAGTTCTTCATTTTTTTTTCTGTTCTTGATTGAGTTGATTCTTCTGTTCTTCTTTCTTGATTCTTCTGTTCTTCTAGGTTAAAAATTCGTTATCCTCTGTTTTTGTTTTTGTCTATTGCAAATTTTTTTCCTTGTTCTTGATTCTTCTGTCTGTTCTTCTGTTCTTCTTTGTTGATGTTAATGTATGTTTCAAATCTCTAAAGATAATAATAAAATCATGCACTTAGGTCAAAAATTCTACAAATTTTTATCACTTGTCGGATTCTGGTTTCATTATTAATTTGCAGATATGCTTATGATCACTTTGTTGACTTTTAGTGTGTTTTTTATATACCATAGATCCACGTCAAGAATTCAAGATTATGATTTATTAGTTGAATATTTATGTTTTGTACAGAATGGAATCTGGAAGTTCATGTAAAAGTAGAAAAACCGATCCTGCTTGGAAATATTCGCATATGATTGATCATTCGAATAGGAACAATTTGAAGTGTAATTTTTGTGAAAGATTGGTGAAAGGGGGGGTCAATAGAATGAAACAACATCTCGCTGGAGGTTATAGGAATGTGACCAAATGTGTTAGATGTCCTCCTCATGTTAGTGAGGAGATTAAAGATTATTTTCTTAAAAAATCTCAAGATAAGGAAGAAAGTACTATGAATCTGAATCCACATTTTGATGATATCGGTACTTATGATGATGATGATGAGGAGGAGATTGCGTCTCTAACTCGAAAGAAGCCAAAACAAAAGGGACCAATGCATTTGTATTTTACTCCTGATGCTGAGAAGGTTGTCAAGGATCGGAAAGAGGGAAAGTTGAAGCAATTGGCAATAAATGAATCATGCAAAAAAGAGTTGAGGAATAGAGCGTGTAGAGACCTAGCTAGATGGTTCTATGATGCTGGGATACCATTTAATGCAGTTAAATGGGATAGTTTTGCAGCAGCAATTGAATCAGTTGGGCAATTTGGGCCTGGTATGAAACCACCTAGCTATCATGAGGTTCGAGTTCCATTGTTGGCAAATGAAGTTCATAACACCAAAGTATTGATGAATGTACATAAAGAAGAATGGACAAAATATGGATGTTCAATTATATCGGATGGATGGCGTGATTCAGTGGTTAATAAGGATATTATAAATTTTTAGTCAATTCTCCGAGGGGTTTTGTGTTTATCAAATCCATTGATGCTTCAAACCTTGTGAAAACTGGAGACACTTTGTATAAGATGCTTGATGAAATTGTTGAAGAAATTGGAGAACAAAATGTTGTACTAGTGACCGATAATGCATCAAATTATGTAGCAGCAGGTATTATTTGATAAATATATACAGATTGATTTATTTATTGTTGATATAGTAATAGTATACTAACATAGTGCAATGAAATATGAATTTTGTAGGGAGATTGTTGGAAGCAAAGAGACGACATTTGTATTGGTCACCATGTACTGCTCATTGTCTTGATTTGATACTTGAAGATACTGGGAAGATCCGTTTAATACATGGGACATTGAAAAAGGCCGTGTCTGTGACCGGTTATATTTATAGTCGAACGAGTGTGGTAAATTTAATGAGAAAATTTACAGATAAAGAATTGTTTAGGCCTGCAGTGACCAGATTTGCTACTGCCTATATCACACTCCAGTCCATTCATGGCCAACAAAATAATTTGAGAAAGATGTTCACTTCAGATGAATGGCATAGTAGTAAATGGTCTAAGGAGGAAGGAGGGAAAAGAGCAGCACAAATCGTGTTGATGCCAAACTTTTGGAAGAATATTGTGTATATTCTAAAATTATCTGGCCCTCTTGTTAGTGTACTTCGAATGGTTGATGGTGAGAAGAAGCCTCATATGGGTTATATTTATGAGGCTATGGATAGGGCCAAAGAAACTATTGCCAAGTCTTTTAATGGGAGAGAAGAAAAATATGCTTCTGTTTTCACCATCATTGATCAAAGGTGGAATTGCCAACTTCATCGGCCTTTTCATGCAGCTGGATATTACTTGAACCCTGAATTTTTCTATTCAAATCCAAACATTGATTCAGATGAAGAAGTCGTGCAAGGTTTGTATGATTGCATTGGGAGGCTTGTACCCGATATGATGTACAAGACAAGATTGATAATGAGTTGCCAAAATATAGAATTGGTCACGGTACACTAGGGGACCTATTGCAATCAGACAAAGAAATAAGAAATCTCCTGGTAAATTATTTAATCACAATCATTTTTAAATTATAAAAGTAGACTATATATGAAAAAATTAATATCTACTTATTATTTTTTTTACATTTACAAGTAAATGATGCATCTATTACAAATTTAAAATTATTATTAATATATGTGCGCCCCGTGTCTGTGATGCCCGCGCCTCTCGCCCTGCGCCTCGCGCCTCGCTTTTCTGGCTCTGATCGCCTCGGTGCGCCTCTCGCCTTTAACAACCCTGATTGAGAACCCTGATACTGGAGGAAAGTTTCATACTCGGCTCCAGATAAAGTGACATTCTGAGATGACTGTTCGGAAGAATCAGAGGTGGGAGAATTATCAACCTTAGTTGTACGAGGATGTGGTGGTTTGCCATGAAGCTTATAGCAATGCTCTCGAATGTGGCCAACCTTGTGACAATAGGTACACTTTGGACGCTCGACTCGATTGCTGTTATTGCCCCGACCGTCTCTTGAAATATCCCTAAGCGGCTACGATGTAAGTCTTGACTGGATGGGAATCAAGAGTTAATAGCAGTCGAGATGCGAAGGAGGCGAGAAAAAACATTCTCCAAAAAGGGAAACCTAGCATTGGTTATTATCTGGTCATGGATTGGCTGAAGCTCAGACCGTATCCCAAGTAAGGTCAAAACCATGAAAAATTATTCCCTCTGTCGTTCCTGATCAGTAACATCGGTAGTAACCGAAATGAGAGAATTGAATTCCACTCTTAGAGATTCGATACCAATATACTCAGACATATCCATATTCTGCTGATTTAAACTAAACATGTTAAAAATCATAGAAACGTTGGATATCAATAATGTATAAAGATTTAGCTTTGCCCCATAATTTTAAATAGCTCTTATAAGTCCTAAAAATAACAATGAGTTTATGATCAATGGACTGCCAGAGCAAGTTACATAATTGGGCATCAATTTTTCCCAAAACTTATGTTCATAAGCGAGGATATCCTCTTCACTCAAGGTCAAATGGTCTTCACACCCTTGCCCCAAGAACCATAATTCAACAGAGGCAACCCAAG
>SKCR01046994.1:0-77912 GCA_019454045.1 Zanthoxylum bungeanum | reverse complement strand
TACTGTTTTGTGCTGCTGTTTCCTCTATTTTGCTTTTGTTTTTTGGTCGCTGTTTTTGCTTACTATTTTTGATGATTTAGGGACTGTTTTAGGGTGCAGTTTTTTGGTGATTAAGGGGCTGTTTTGGGTTGCAGTTTTTTGGTGATTTTGGGTGGGGTGTTTTGGTTGCAGTTTCGGTGATATAGAGGTTGTTAAGGGTGCAATTTTTCGGTGATTTGGGGGTGTTTTAAGGGTGCAGTTTGTGGTGATTTGAGGCTGTTTTTTGGTACAGTTTGCGGTGATTTAGGGCTGTTCTGTGGTGTTTTTACTCCCTGTTTTAGGTTTGGTTTTTTGGACTGTTTGTGTTCGGTTTGGGCTTATTTTTTGCTAGGATTCACAGCTTTGTTGATGATGAATTTACGCTGGTGGCTTAAGGCTTGTTTCTCACGGTTAGCTGTTGTTGAGTGAGGGCTAGGTTTCGGTTAGTGGGGGGACTTGGTGAGAGAGAGCTATGTGAAGGTTTGTGTTTAGATTTTAGAGCTTGCCGTGTGTGAGTTGGATTAAGAAAAGGTATGTGTCATGTCTGTTTAAGGGACCTGTATGTTGAGTGGGTGGTCTGTGTCTTTTTGCGATTGGGTTGTGTCTTTTTTGAGTTTGTTCATGTGTCTGTGTTGTTTAGTGTGTCGGTGTGCAGCTTGTAAGTGGCGTGAGTGTGTGGCTTATGTTGAGGGTCTTTGTTTTGTTGCTGCCGAGAGGGTGAGTGTCTGTGTGTTTTGTTTTTTTTTTTGGTGAGAGAGAGAGACGACGAATGAAGGTCTTACGTGATTTCTTTTTTATCGGAGATAGGGTTCTGTTTTAGGTTTTTTTGTAGAGGAGGGTGTAAGGGGCTGCCATGTATCAAATAAAGAGAGAAGAGTCACCTGAATATGTGTGCCGTGAATAATCTAGGGGAAGGGTTTGGTTTATGTCTCTTTTTATAAGAGTGGGATAGGTTTTTTCCTTACATGGGAAGGAAATCAAGATCATGCAATAATGGGGTGTTGGACAATTATGACCCATAGCATCACTATTTGTACAGATCATGGTGTTGTTGTGTAAATTAACTATGTGACAAAGGAAATTGCCCATTTATCATTTGTAATTAGATTACCAAGATGTACAAATGATGAAAGGTCCTTATGATTAGTTCTGGATTGAGATGATATGAGACAGTATCAATCAATGAAGGTTTAATCATTAAATATCCCTAGTCAGAGTATTATCGAGATTGGACATCGATAATGCGTAAAAGACTAGTATTACACTTGTGAGCGTTGTGAGGGCATAACGGCATAGTTCTCATATATTTGGGTATATGATACTTATGCAAGTGTAATAGGCGGTTGTGTTTACCGATGGTACGGAAATAGCTTCGCTCTGGATAGACCCCTCGGAATTCCATTGGTAGTATGACTATGTGTCTATGGAAGTCCGAATCAGGGTAGGTGTATTTGGTCTTAATCTGAGACTTGCACCGCTAATACTTGCGACAATCAATATACTTTGGTTTTGGTCGTCCAGGGCTTCAACAGGTTCTGTGTACGCCTCTTCTGGGTATATTGAGAATCGTAGTGTATTGGTGTGATGTCGAGATGGAAGTGTCACTCCAGTCATAGTGGAGATGATGATCACGTAGGATACGGAACTGGTGCTCTTTATGCTGCAGCTATCGGGATATTATGACTAGGCATGTTTATCCGATTATAGAGACTAGTTACCAGAGATCCGATATGTGCTTCGTACGGGCAGACACAATTCCAGCCCCCCAGGCCTTGCACGTGACATCTGATACTGGATCGTAATACGCAATACTACGTATACTACGCCTGATAAAGATCACATATTCCTATAAGAATATTTCTGGAGAATTGGGTAGGCACGGTGCTTTCCTAGAAGCCAACCATGTCTCGTAAATCGGTAAAAACGTAGTACTAGGTACGTACGTGTTCGGATAGTCCGATGACGGATTTACTGCCAACATATCTGGGGATCTCATGGGTCGCTTCCCGAAGATTCACCGATGACGTATGACTCGCACTTTATTAATCTGGGATTAATTATATGAGAGAGAAAATTAATCTGGGATTAATTACGAGATATTTTATCTGGGATAAAATAATATTTAAAGAGAGAGAAGATTAATTTGGAATTAATCGATAAATAATATATTCGATATATTATACGAAATTGGATTTCGACGCGGATTAAAATTAGGTTTTAATTCGGGCGAACGAGTTAATTTAGAATTAATTCGTTAGCGACGTGAATAGTAATTTTGCTAGGCATAATTTTTTAATTGAATTTGATTTAATTACGTCGCAACGGAAAATTCGTTAATTCAGAATTAGCGAACCCGAGCCCGGGAGTGTTTGCGGGCCCACTTGCATTTCGAATTCAAGTGCGGCCCACAAGTCACATCAAGCGTCAAATCATTAGTCACTTTGATTGATGTGATGTCTAGTCACTTTGAGTGATGTGACAACTAGTCACTTTTGAGTGATGTGACAACTAGTCACTTTTGAGTGATTGATGGTGGTGGTTGGATGGCTTTAATGCTTGTACCTTTTTGAATTTTGAAATTCAAAATATGGTATATTTTTATTTGATTTTGGAAATTAAAACCAAATAACATACAAACTCTTATCTCTTCTCCTCTCTTCACTCTCTCTCTCAAGGGACATTTTGCTCTTCAAAATCTCAAATTCAGAGAGTGAGCAAGGGTAATAGGGAAAGATTTGCGGCAAATTTTCCGAGTGCTAGCACACTTTAGGAGTCTTTCGAAGGTGATAGGGAAACCCACCCGTGAGCATGGAATGCACACCCAAGCTTGGAGCTTGGCCGAGCAAATGGAGCACAAAAATGGGAGCATTGCCGAGAGCACCATGGAAGGAAAGCTTGGAGATTTTTGTTGTTCCTTCATCGAAAAAGCCGATCAATGTAAGTATGATTCCGCCATATTCATTTTGAGTATTCACATATGATTTCATTGCTTGAATGATCCTTGGGACTAATCTAGAAACCCAACAATGGTATTAGAGCCATTTTGAGCATGAAATTGAAATTAGGGTAAAATTGATTTGAGCATGTTTGAGTGAAATTGATTGTTTAAATATGCTTGAATGGTGATAACATGGTGTTATGCATGATCAATTTGATGAAAATTGGATTGGATCAAATTTTCCTTTATCACTTGGCTTGGTCGAATATGGTGTGTGCCCTAATATCATGGTATTTTTTGATTTTGATCATTGGATGAGTTGAAATCATTTGGGAATTGTTGATTTAGGATTTAATTGGATTGAATTCGGAATCGGACATGTAAAACCCTAAATTTTCGTGAGGATGTATGCATGGAAAATGATTGATTTTTGATTCAAATGTGTTGGACATGTTTTGATGATAGCATAATTAATTAATTGTAATTGATGTTTTGGAAATATTAATTGGTTAATTAATTATGGCATACACTTTAGGTTAATTAAATTATGAAATTGGAATTTTGGTAATTTAATTAATTGGGCCAAATTTGGAATTGGGCTTGTAAAAGTTGTAATTGGGCTTAATGGGCTTGGTTGGGCCAAGTTTTGTTTAGGCTAATTGGTTGGATCCAATTGGGCCCAAAACCATATCCATAAAGTCCAAATATGACTTAATGGACCTTTAATTTTAATTGGACCTAATGGGCCTAAATTGGTTTCTTGGCAAATAAGGGTGATTCCTTAAATGGGCTTTGGTATTTGGGTTTGACCCATGTTGACCAAAGTCCAAGCCTTTAGAAATTAATTGAAAGCCCATTGGACTTTAATTAAATTAACATTGGATGTTAATTGGGCTTTGAGACCCGTAAAGATTAGATTTAGAATATAAGTCGTAAAGGCACATTAAAAGTGTAATTATTTAATTTAGAATTAAATATAGAATTAGTATTAAATACAAATTAAATGGATTTAATGTTGTAGTTTTATAATTCAGAATTCCATACTTTGAGTACTTATTCGCAAACGAGTTTGACTAGCGCAAAATCAAATCGTTGTTTGAATATTGGATGGTCATTAATTTTCAGATTAATTAATTAGATTAGATTGATTGATAACATGCTTGTGTGAATACATGGATGCGATGTATGAATAATGTATATCGGATGGATATTAGATGGGTGAGTGCAATTTTGGAAATTGTTGTAATAAATTTAGAATTTATTAATTGGACCTGCATGTCCAGCATATTACCTCTTGACTCTTTGTATTTCTCTTCTCACTTATTCCCCTCAATGTAAATGAGGTTTCTTTAGAAGAGTTATGTAATCGGGTAGAAGTAATACTTGTGCTAGAGGGAGAGAGGAAAAAGAGAGATTTGTTCTAGGAACAATGTGTTTAAGTATCCATCCGCATATCATTATTATTTTATTTATAAGCGCCTTATTATGTTTTTTAGAATGCATGTTTAAGGGTGTATGATGATGAGACCTTAACAAAGACAATTAATTGGTTGCCAATTACGCGAAAAACCCTCACAACATATTAAGCGTTTTTCCTTCCATTGAGTGATTCTTACTCAAGATCCAGGATTGGCACTGGTTTGTTGGCCAAAGTCAAGACCTTTGTCCGTCGCAGATGTGTTTGAATCATGAAAGCTTTGTTCCATATCGGTGTCTTGTCCAAGTTATGATTTGTTGGCCAAAGTCAAGATCACTTCTTGTCCATCGACATCGATTACGAAGCTTTCCAAGGTCAATGGGTTCCGCTTAACTGGGATCATTAAGTTTGTTGTGCCAAAGCCAAGGCTTAATTGATTCAGAGGAAAAAGGCTAGGGAATATATTGGCATATATTGGCATATATAAGATATATGTTTTGTACTTGGATGTCCAGCTACTGGATCAAGGAATTGGATGTGATCCAATTGATCTTAGAGATCTACCTAGTTAATTATCATACAATTTGTTGGCCAAAGTCAAGATTGTGTGTTATTTAATGGGATCATATCCCACTAGGAAACAAGGTTTCCCGAATACTCCACAGAGGGTTAGAGGCTCGCCGAAAAATAGTGGGAGGCAAGTATTAAATTTGCAATATTCGTTTAGTTACTTGCCATACGCGCTCATTTCAATTTTTCGTCAATACGTAATTATATATTAGTTGAACTAATATTTAATGTTGTTTTAATAAAACAGTTGGACTGTATTCATACTATTTCAATTAATAGTTGATTTTATAATTGGATTATAGTAATCAATATAATTGAATTTAACCAATTAAATTATAGTTGATTATATAGTTAGACTATAGTAATCATTATAATCAATAGTACTTAAAATCGTTGATTGGATAGTTGGACTATAGCAATCAAGATAATTGAAAGATTAGTGTTTAAAACATAATCCTGGGTGAAAATGTCTTTAAACGGCTTTAATTTTCAAATTGGGAATAAAATCTCAGGATAGTCCTGGAAATCGAGAAGTTACTTTATTTGATAGAGTGTCGTCTCGAGCCTAAGCCCGGAGTTGAGCAAATAGTAGAACATGATAATTGGAATATTCATGTGATGATAACTTTAGTGTTTAATCTGTTATGCTTGCCGCAAAGACTCCTTAATTTCTTATTCAGAACTAAGGATTAGATCCTTATAGTATGATAATGAAATTGAAGGATCTTCATAGATCTATCCTTAGATCTTAGAAGTACATATTGCAATAGAAAACTCTTGGAGAGTTAATGGCTATTCTCAATGAGACAAAGCCAGAGTTTTGCAATAAGGCAAGAAGCGCAAGGCGCATCTTACTTCGACATCCCAGAAGGCCAAGGTTTGGCCAAAGGCTTCTGGGGTGTGGAAAAGAGGCAAAGGAAAAATCATTATAATCTTCTGGGAAGACAAAAGACATATCCCAAGATTTCTGCCTAAACTGTGGCAAACGGGTCACTGGAAGCGTGACTGCCTTATGGACAAGGCAGACATGAAGGAATAGAAGAAGGGGCAAGGCTCCGACTTCAAATATGTTTGTCATAAACATGTTCGCTACTAGTATTAAAATTGGATTTTAGATACTGAGTATGGTACATAAATATGTACTGGTGTGCAGAATCTGCTGATAACCAGGATACTGACTTCAGTTGAGATTTATCTGCAAATCAGAAACGGGACAAGAGTCGATGTTTTGACCGTAGATACCTAAGTTTAGGAACTACCCTTCGGGTGTGTACTTAAATTAGGAAACTATTACAATGTAACTAGTTTGACTAGAAATATTATCTCTATATCAGAGTATAACTCGTTGCGAGTATACCTTTATATTCTAGAACACTAAAGTGTTTCATTTTATAAAGATGATATTGAGATAAACACATTAGACGTGAATAACAGTATTTATATTTTGAATATAAATAAATCTCAAACGTATAACAGGACAAACAAATAGCTCAAACTGATTTAATCAGATGAGACTTATTTGTGGCATTGTTGTCTGGGACACAATTAACAAGACTCGTATATCCACACTTTTGAAGAGTGGATACTAGGACGAATTTGATACTATTCAAATGATGTCTACGAATCTAGTTTTTTAGGAAAAGTGCCTAAAACACCTTTTACTTGGTAAAAGTGTAAGTGCCACCGATCTCTTAGCCCTCGTTCATAGTGACGTAAGTGGGCCCATGTCTAGCTAGGCTAGAGGTGGATATGAATTTTTCGTGACCTTTACGGATGTGGCATCGCGTTATGGTTATGTGTTTCTTTTGAAACACGGATCAGAAACTTTTGATAAATTCAAAGAGTTTCGACACGAAGTAGACAAACAGATCAGCTAAAGTATTAAAACGTCACGGTTAGACCATGATGGAAAATACTTAAGCAATAAGTTTCTCAAATACTTGAAAGAGTATATTATTCTTTCAATCAGGACTCCTCCCGGAACAAGTCAGTTTGACGGTGTGTCCGAACAGAGAAACCAAATTTTGTTGGACATGATAAGGTTAATCATGAGTCGCTCTGAGCTACCATTTCCTTCAAGGGAGAAGCATTAACAGTGCAAAACTTATTTTGAATAAGGTTCCATAGAATATGTTTAACAGACTTCATATTAGATATGAACAAGAAAGAGACCGTGTTTTCTCATTCCTGAAGATTTGGGTATGCTAGGCATATGTTTGGATGATACCAAACTAGAACCCAAATCGGATAAGTGCCTAAGTTGTAGGTTATCCTAGGGTAACCAAAGTATAGTATGTTGGGTTTCTCTAAGGTCCCAAGGATCAAATCAAGCAATGAAACACATGTGAATACATCAAAGAAGTTATGGAATATTTACAATGATCGGTTGAGCGATGCGACGAACAACGAAAACTTTTTATGCCCTTTGAAGCTCCTTGAACTCTCGGCATTTACTTGTTTTTGTCCTCCTCAAATTCGGCCATGAATGTTCCCAAGCTCCAAGCTTGTGATGTGTATTCCAAGCCCACGGGTGGGTTTCCGTATCACCTTCGCAAGACTCCAGAAGTGTGCTAGCACCTCAGAATTTTTTGCCGCAAAATTTCATTTGCTTCTCCTACAACTCACGGCAAAACCAGAAAGTTGAGGGAAGAAAATGCCCCTTGGGCGAGAGAGAGAAGAGAAGAATGAGAGAGTGTGTTGTTGTTGTATATTTGGATTTGTGTATCTAATACACTTAAAATGAATTCAAAATTCATTTACCAAAAATACACTTTCAAAAAGTCAAGGCATTAAAGCCACAACCACCTCCATCAATCAATCAAGTGACAAGTTGTCACATCACTCAAAGTGACAAGTGATTTGACGCTTGATGTGACTAATGATTTGACGTTTGATGTGACTTGTGGGCCGCACTTAAATTGTAATGCGAGTGCGTCCGTAAATACTCCCGGGCTCGGGTTCGCTAATTCCAAATTAACGAATTTTCCGTTGCGACGAAATTGAATATCGAAGTATATATCTGGATCATTGATGAGACCATTAATTCTTCAGCCTGCGCTGTAGCCTAGCTCAACCGCTAACAGAACTATATCAAATCTAATTAGATTATTATCAATCCAGAAGGCTTCTATTGCTGCCTCAGCTGCAGCAATAATCCATTTTTGTTGTTTATTCGGTAACAGTATCTTGCATGGAAGATTTCCAGCTCATTGTTCCGTTATTCAAACTTTATAGTACTGTTGTTATGACTTATAGTCATTTTCATCGGTTAGGAAACTTGCAGCAGTGAACCCAGTCACTTCAAGTTCTCCTTCTCCATAGTATAAGACAGCATCCTTAGATCATCTAAGATACTAAAGGATGTTCTTAACATCAATCCAGTGACTATCACTTGGATTGGCCTGATTGTGACTCCATATGCTCAAAGCGTATGAGACACCAGGTCGCGTATATTTATCAATGTACGATTTCTCGGAGAGTGCTAACAACCTTTAGATCTATCCTAGTAGATCCTTATTCCTAGAATAAAGGTTGTCTCTCCCAAGAATTCTACGGAGAATTTTTCATGAAAGCCAAGCTTTCACCGATTGTATTATGGGAATATCATTTCCAAGAAATGATATATCATCATTATTATTTAGGACATTCACTGTCAGTGTGCTCCCTGTAGGCACTGCATTTTTGCATGTAAGACTCGATGATGAGTCTCATTTGGAGGCACTACCTTTTAAGTCGTGGGAAACGGACGTCGGAAGGGAATCGGTATTTTTTTTGGTTAGATTTTAGTCGCTTGTTTAGCTTCAGGCTCGCTTGTTGGACCTCAGTTATTAAAATACACCATTAGTCTTGGCCCAAAACTACACCAAGCCCAATCCAATAAATAAATTAAAAACATTTTAAAATGCATGTCCCAAATTAAATTAAATTAAATTAAAGTTAACTAATTTAAAGTAAATTAAAATACAATTAAAACCAATTAAAATCCAACACAAATTAAATACCAATTAAATTAAATCTAAATTAAATTAAACTAATATTTAATTAAAATCTAATACCAAAATTAAAATAAATCACTTCCTAATTTAATAAATCACCCACCAATTTAAAATATTTACTCACATAATTAACAAATTAAATGCCTAAATAAAACAAATAAATGCCTAATTAAAGTCAATCAAATATATAACCTTCCTAAACAAACAAATCATGTCCCCAATTAATTCATTTTTCTTTCCTTTTCAATCCATGCAAACCCCTAACCCTAGCTTGTCACTATATAAACAACAACAAATTGCAACCCTAAGACAACTTGACCCTCACGGCAAAAACACACAGAAAATAAACCCTGCTCACGACCTCATCTCTCCTCTCGTCACAGACCATTCACGGCCAAAATAAAACAACAAACCATAAACCCTAATCACACACTGCCCTCACCCTAACTCTCTCTCGGCAAAACAAATCACAAAAAACCCTTGACAATGTCTCTCTCTTCTCGGCAAAGCCAAACGCCCAACACCCCCCTTTACTAGCCAACAAGACCGACACAGACTTCACGCTCACGCCCCTATGCCACATGCCCATGTCCTCACCGCTTCACCCCAATGCCATATTCATCAAACAAACAGCCCTCATAAGCCACGTGAAAACTGCCCTTAGCCAACAAGACTGCCACTAGCCTCACAACCCACGCCACTATCCACAAAAAGCAACTCCACTCACGAAATAAACCCATTCGCACAAAGCAACGAAGCCCTCAAACTCACGCAGCCTACACATTGACATACGACTATCTACTCCCCCTCAACAAGCCATCTGCCTCTTCACGGCAAAGTCCACGCATAGCAAGCCCTTAAGCGCACCTGATCACGTAGCCGGCTGCCCCACCTCACGTCCCAGCCTCTACACTTAACCCACTTACCGTTCCAGCCCACGCACAAGACTACAAGCCATTCACGCATAAAAAAAAACCCTAAAGCTATCACTCAACACGTCCCAGCCCCTACTTGTCCACGCCTCACACTGCCACCTATTACACTCAACAAAACAGCCCCCGCACCATAAAAATATACTGCCTAAACAGTCCCGAAAATAGTACTTTTACCACCCAAAACAGTCCCCAACTGCACCCTAAAAAACTGCCTGAAACCGCAGCCCCAAACCCTCCAAAAACCGCACAAACAGTAACCTAAATTACCTCAAAACAGTGACTGAAAAATAGCAGCAAAAATAGCAGTGAAACGTTGGAAAACAGTGACTAAAACAGCAAAACAGCGAGCTAAGACGTTAATCCAGTGAACCGAAAGAGTTACGGAACGATAGCCCTTTCGACGGCCGTGAAACGCAAGTCCGAAAGTCGACATAAAAGGTTAGACCTGAGGGTATTTTTCACACTTGTTTTCAGTTGTATTTTTATTATTTTTTGAGTTTCGTTTGCATGATTATTTTTGAATGAAGCATGTTGTGGCCCTCGAATAGATAGAAAGTGCATGAATTGTGAAATATTCTATGTTGTGGCCTTGGAATAAAATGAAAGATGTGTCAACTCTCGCAGTATATCATATGGAAACCCGGACATAAATTTCATAGCCGATTCCGAATGGACGGTAGTATGATCTGTACTCGGGATACAACTCCACGTACCGCTTGAGTAAACGGCACCTTCTTTTATTTTATGTTACTTTGATTTATTTATTATTCGTCATTTAAATTCCGCATGTTACCTGTTTATGTAATTATGTGATCGAGCGCATGGGCTTAGTAAGTTCGATTAAAGGTCCCCTATTTCGAGGGGTTAAAACCTTTTACCACGATGCTTTGCCGCGCCGGTTGACGTGTGTTCGGTTGAATGTAAGATATGTTCAATCGGGCATACTAAGTTTGATATTATTGTCTTTATTCTTTGTATGCATGATGCGATCGAGAGCATGGGCTTAGTAAGTCGGATTAAAGGTCCCCTATTTGGAGGGGTTAAAACCCTTTACCATGATATTTGCCGCGTCTTTCATCTATTGATTGCATCTTCTATCCTTGTCTTAGCTTGATTTATTATCATTTGTGTATCCATGTCGTGATAGCATTTGAGTATTATTTCTTGTGGTATATCGGATGGAAACCCAGACATAAATTCCGTAGCCGATTCTGAATGGACGGTAGTGCAGTCTGTACTTGGGATACAATTCCACGTACCACTTGGAAAAGTGCTCACATGTGTGTTTGTGTCCATATTAGTTATCTTCTTTTGCACCACGCCATAGCATGCTTACTTTAATGCCTAATTGCATCCTTAAGTGTCTTTTTGCATTATGTACTTAGTTGACTCCTTTATTTACACATGGACATGTAATGGCTATTTGTTTATGCTTCCGCACGTATAAGTATGATATGTCTATGAAATCACATGTTCGCCATTATTTGATTCGCTTTTATGTGTGCTTGCGTGGTTAGTGTGGGCTTGTGTTTCCATGAATACAATATGCCAATGAAGTTGTATGTTCGTTGCTACTTTGACGTACTTTCAAGCATGCAATCTTAGATGTGAGATATATGCAAATTTATGTGTAAGTTTTATTTTTGCGCATATGAATTTAGAAGCATGATACTCTTGGAAATAAGTGTTACTTAAGCTTGATTAAATTATTACACAAATCCTTTCATTACAAGTGACATAAGTAAGGGACCATTCCGAACCAAACGGTTTGAGGTCTTCCCTTGCGAGGGGTGAGTGCGGCCTTAAATCTCATTTTCCCGGTTCACACCGGGTGGCGACTCCATCATTCTCTGGTTTAGTCCCCCGTGGCTACTCCATACTCCCGACTAGGCCGCGAGCCTAGAACAGCATGCGTCGTCCAATTTCTGTGTCCCACAGTCTGGCGACTCCACTGGGGATAGAGAATCGGCCCCGAAATATTTTCTTGTAATGTTTGGATTTATGTTATAATTGACCGTGTCTATAGTGGATAAAATGGGGGTTTAATCAAGGGCATTTTGATGCTAGGTAATGGTTTGGTGTCTTTCTTCATTCATTACCTTCCTAGAAGGAAAAGCTGTGAAGGCACCTATATGGCCATCTATTCGTAGCCTATTATGGTGGACCAATTTGGAGGACTCGTTTTTTATTCCTATCACCAAGCGATAAGAGCCTAAGAGGCTAGGGTACTTAAGAGAGCCTTGCTCCACCCTCCCTCTGGGGAATCTACAACGGGAAATCCATTTGACAGTCAGTCACACAATAGCTCATCGGCACGTACCTTAGTGTATAAAAAATGGTGCGCTCACTTGGTCGCTCGAACCCTTGATTGGGGAGACCTAGTTGTGGGCCACCCTTCGCCGGTGAGAGCCTTTGTCTACACTCTTGTGAACCCACCTATAGACCGGGTTTGTATGGTTAAAGTAACAATTATTTCCTTGAATATGTGCTTGTGGACAATCTTCATTTGGATGCAGTTGGACTATTGTCAGAAATGCGAACTTGCTGGGCCATTTAAACTGGAGCGAGTTCGTACCTTATGACCATTAGGCCCAAAGCTTCTGAAATGTTGATGGACCATTATGTAGAAATTATTGTTTTATGCTTGAATTATCTTGTTATGTTTGTGTTTTAGACCATCGTTATTTGGATCCAGTTGGACCTTTTGTCATGAGATGTGAACTTGTTGGGCCATTTAAACTGGGACGAGTTCGTGTCCTTTGACAGTTGGGCCAAAGGCTTCTAAAATGCCGATGGGCCATTTTATGTATTGGCCTTTTATCATTTGAAGTTATTTGGTTATGTTATCGCGAAGTGTAAACCTGTTGGGCCATTTCAACTGGGACAAGTTTGCACCGCGCAATAATATGATTGAACACTTTAAAATGATAATGGGCCAATTAGTGCAAATTATTTTATAAGCTTATTTATTCCATACATCGCATACATGACATGCACTCATGCATACACGCATCATGCTAACCCCATTTGTGTTAAAAGCCATCATAGATACCCGTTGGGTTGGGGGAGGACTTGTCAGAAGACCATCAGCCAATATGAATGAGTCAGCCAATGATGGATCCCGCCTGGATCAATTGGAGACCAAAATAACAAGAATTATTGAGATATTGCAAGCTCTGACTAATGTTGTGGCCAGTTTGACCGCACTCTGTATAGCCGATAACAGAGAGATGAACAATCAGAATGGAAACACCATCGGGGAACCTTCGGAGACCAAACTCCCTCCTTCCGATATCGCCTCTATCAGAAACAGACGATTCTCCAATCTTGGTAGACCTTTGTCAAAGGTGTTTAAGAAACTGAAGATGTAAGGACTTCTAAAACCCTTAAAACCTAGACCATTTCCTAACCCTGTGCCACCGTACCTCAACCTAAATCAGTATTGTTACTTCCACCAAGAAAGGGGCCATGAAACTAATAACTGCATCCGCCTTAGGCATGAAATCCAAAACCTCATCGATGCCCATAAAATACCCAACCTGGAAAAAGAACAAGCCAACATACACAAAAAACCTCCACCTACCCACATTATTGACTCCGGCCTACCCGATAATCTTGTCTTCCCAACCCACAACTACCAAAATTCTTGCACGGGGATACGAGGCAACAGTGGTAAAAGTGAAATAAAGCAAAGGGAGGATCTTTGGGAAAACTTCTCAGACAGTGATGAGACGGGGGTTGCAAAATGGAAAAGTGAATGGGAAGAAGAACTACTGTACCTGGAGAAATTGATGGTTGAAGGAAAAAAGAAAGCAATGGAAAATAAAGTTGCAATTTATGGAGATGTTTGTCTCCCAGATCTTATTCAGTTGTGATCCAGCATTTATTAATAGAGACATTGATTTTGTCTATTTGTTCGAACCTTTCCTTAATGATAATAAAGATGTTCATTTCATTAACTTGCCCGAGTCTCTGCAACATAAGTATATTGGACAAAAAGTATTCAACTTTGGTACTATGATACTCAGTGATATTTCGAACCCGGTGAATTTTTGGAAGAAACAAGTAGAAAAGACAGGATAGCCATTCATCAATGGGAAACGGGACAATGAGACTTTCGGATTTAGAGGAGAATGAGTTCACCGAGCTGATCGACGTGGACAGATTAAAATAGTACTTTACTTGAGGAAGAAAAGACCAAGCAGTCACTAAGGGAATTGGCGGAAGACCTAACCCGACGGGATAAGAAACACATGCATGCATGCATACACGTAACCCATTTTGCATTCCTTTTGTGTTTATTTTGTTTCGTGTTCACAGGTTTTGAAGAAGAAAAGAGAAAGCAGCAAAGATAAGTCATTCAGAAATAGCGAAAGCACACGTCTCAGCCCATACATGTCCGCGCCTCACACTGCCACCTATTACACTCAACAAAATAGCCCCCGCACCACAAAAATAAACTGCCTAAACATTCCCGAAAATAGCATTTTTACCACCCAAAACAGTCCCCAACTGCACCCTAAAAAACTGCCTGAAATCGCAGCCACAAACCGTCCAAAAACCGCACAAACAGTAACCTAAATTACCTCAAAACAGTGACTGAAAAATAGCAGCAAAAATAGCAGTGAAACGTTGGAAAACAGTGACTAAAATAGCAAAACAGCGAGCTAAGACGTTAATCCAGTGAACCGGAAGAGTTGCGGAGCGATAGCCCTTCCGACGGCCGTGAAACGCAAGTCCGAAAGTCGACATAAAAGGTTAGACCTGAGGGTATTTTTCACACTTGTTTTCAGTTGTATTTTTATTATTTATTGAGTTTCGTTTGCATGATTATTTTTGAATGAAGCATGTTGTGGCCCTTGAATAGATAGAAAGTGCATGAATTGTGAAATATTTTATGTTGTGGCCTTGGAATAAAATGAAAGATGTGTCAACTCTCGCGGTATATCGGATGGAAACCCGAACATAAATTTCATAGCCGATTCCGAATGGACGGTAGTATGATCTGTACTCGAGATACAACTCCATGTACCGCTTGAGTAAACGACACCTTCTTTTGTTTTATATTGCTTTGATTTATTTATTATTCGTCATTTAAATTCCGTATGTTACTTGTTTATGTAATTATGTGATCGAGCGCATTGGCTTAGTAAGTTGGATTAAAGGTCCCCTATTTTGAGGGGTTAAAACCCTTTACCACGATGCTTTGCCGCGCCGGTTGATGTGTGTTCGGTTGAATGTAAGATATGTTCAATCGGGCATACTAAGTTTGATATTATTGTCTTTATTCTTTGTATGCATGATGCGATCGAGCGCATGGGCTTAGTAAGTCGGATTAAAGGTCCCCTATTTGGAGGGGTTAAAACCCTTTACCACGATATTTGCTGCGTCTTTCATCTATTGATTGCATCTTCTATCCTTGTCTTAGCTTGATTTATTATCATTTGTGTATCCATGTCGTGATAGCATTTGAGTATTATTTCTTGAGGTATATCGGATGGAAACCCATACATAAATTCCGTAGCCGATTCCGAATGGACGGTAGTGCAGTCTGTACTTGGGATACAATTCCACGTACCACTTGGAAAAGTGCTCACATGTGTGTTTGTGTCCATATTAGTTATCTTCTTTTGCACCACGTCATAGCATGCTTACTTTAATGCTTTATTGCATCCTTAAGTGTCTTTTTGCATTATGTACTTAGTTGACTCTTTTCTTTACACATGGACATGTAATGGCTATTTGTGTATGCTTCCACACGTATAAGTATGATATGTCTATGAAATCACATGTTCGCCATTATTTGATTCGCTTTTATGTGTGCTTGCGTGGTTAGTGTGTGCTTGTGTTTCCATGAATACAATATGCCAATGAAGTTGTATGTTCGTTGCTACTTTGACGTACTTTCAAGCATGCAATCTTAGATGTGAGATATATGCAAATTTAGGTGTAAGTTTTATTTTTGCGCATATGAATTTAGAAGCATGATACTCTTGGAAATAAGTGTTACTTAAGCTTGATTAAATTATTACACAAATCCTTTCATTACAAGTGACATAAGTAAGGGACCATTCTGAACCCAACGGTTTAAGGTCTTCCCTTGCGAGGGGTGAGTGCGGCCTTAAATCTCATTTTCCCGGTTCACACTGGGTGGCGACTCCATCATTCTCCGGTTTAGTCCCCCGTGGCTACTCCGTACTCCCGACTAGGCCGCGAGCCTAGAACAGCATGCGTCGTCCAGTTTCTGTGTCCCACACTCCCACTAACCTCCTTATATACACAAGAATCTTTTTCGTTTTGAATTAAATCATACACCATTATGATTACATCAAAACAATAATTCCAAGAACTCAATGCTTGCTTCAATCTATCCATGGATCGAGTTAACTTGCAAACCTTGTTTGCTCATTTTGGTATGACAAAACCGTTAGGATGTTTAAACATCCTCCAAAAGGTTTCCGTTAAGGAAAGCGGTTTTGGCATTCAGCTGCCATATTTCATGAATGAAACATGCAGCATTGGTAAGTATTATCCAAATGGATTTGCTGTGGAAAAAGGTACAAGGTTTCGTCGTAATCGACACAATGTTGATAACTATACCTTTTCGCTACAAGCCTAGCTTAGTACGTTGGTATGTTGCCTTCCATGTATGTCTTCCTTGAAGACTTATATAGTACCAATAGGCACAATGCCTTTCGGTACAACAACTAGTGTCCAAACTCAGTTAGTATACATGGAATCCATTTTGGACTTTATGGCACTTTGCCTTAATAGGGAGTCGATACCTTATATCACTTCCTCATACGTAGTCAGTTAGTATTCCTCAATAAGATTGACATCTTTACGAGGTTAGATCAGAAACCCATACCCCAGGTTGTTTTCTGACTCTCTCCGACTTACGCGGTTCTTGTGTATTCGAAGATTATTGGTATAGTTTCATCTTTGATGAACTATTTATGTTCCAATAGGAATTGGTGCCTGGAACAGTATTACTCCAATTTTCATCGAGTTTTACTTTCCTCCCACTTACCACTGCATATTGGTATTCCTATTAGGAAACCCGTATGGCGAGGAACAATTACATTGTTCTCTAGTGAGTTGTATAAGTACTATACTTTGGTCTCCCTAGGATAACCTACAACTTAGGCACTTATCCGATTTGGGTTCTAGTTTGGTATCATCCAAACATATGCCCAGCATTCCCAAATCTTCAGGAATGAGAAAACCCAGTTTCTTTCCTGTTCATATCTAATATGAAGTCTGTCAAACAGATTAACATGGAACCTTATTCAAAATAAGTCTTACACTATTTATGCGTATCCGTTGAAGGAAATGGTAGCTCAGAGCAACTCATGATTAACCTTATCATGTCCAACAAAATTTGGTTTCTCTGTTCGGACACACCGTCAATTGACGTGCTCCGGGAGGAGTCCTCATTCAAAGAATACTATACTCTTTCAAGTATTTGAGAAACTTATTGCTTAAGTATTTACATCATGGTCCAATCATGGTGTTCAATACTTTAGTCGATCTGTTTGTTAACTTCATGTTGAAACTCTTTGAATTCATCAAAAGTTTCTTATTCGTGTTTCAAGAGAAACACATAACCATAACGCGATGCCACATCCGTAAAGGTCACGAAATATTCATATCCACCTCTAGCCCTGCTAGATATGGGCCCACTTACGTCACTATGACCAAGGGCTAACAGATCGATGGCATTTACATTTTTACCAATTAAAAGGTTTTTTAGGCATTTTGCCCAATAAACTAGATTCGTAGACTTTATTTGAATGGAATCAAATCAGTCCTAGTACCCACTCTTCGAAAGTGTGGATATACGTGTCTTGTTTAAATTGTGTCCCAGACATCAATGCCACATATAAGTCTCAGCTGATCAAATCAATTTGAGCTTATTTGTTTGTCCTATGTTTGAGATTTATTTATTTTCAAAATATAAATACTGTTTTTCACATCTAATGTGTTTATCTCAATATCATCTTTATAAAATAAAACACTTTAGTGTTCTAGAATATAAAGGTATATCCGCAACGGATTATACCTTGATATAGAGATAATGTTTCTAGTCAAACTAGTTACATTCTAACAGTTTCCTAATTCAAGTACACACCCGAAGGGTAGTTCCTAAACTTAGGTATCTACGGTTAAAATAGCCACTGTCGTCCCGTTTTCGACTCACAGATTGATCTCATCTGAAGTCAGTATCCTGCTTGTCAGCAAATTCTGCACATCAGTACATATTTATGTACCACACTCAGTATCTAAAATCCAATTTTAATACTAGTAGTGAACATGTTTATGACAAAATATTTGAAGTCGGAGCCTTGCACCATCTTCAATTCCTTCATGTCTGCCTTGTCCATATGGCAGTCACGCTTCAGTGGTCCCGTTTGCCACAATTTAGGCAGACATTTTGGGATATGTCATTTGTCTTCCCAGGAGATTATAATGACTTTGCCTTTGCCCTTTCTTCCACACTCCAGAAGCCTTTGGCCAAGCCTTGGCCTTCTAGAATGTCGAAGTAAAATGCGCCTTGCGCTTCTTGCCCATTGCAAACTTCGACTTTATCTCCTTGAGTATAGCCATTAACTCTCCAAGAGTTTACTATTGCAATTTAGAACTTCTAAGATCTAAGAGTAGATCTATGAAGATCCTTCAATTTCATTTTCATACTATAAGGATCTAATCCTTAATTCTGATTAAGAAATTAAGGAGTCTATTTGGCAAGCTTATTGGATTAAGCACTAAAGTTATCATCACATGAATATTCCAAATATCATGTTCTACTATTTGCTTAACTCCAAGCTTAGGCCTAAGATGTTATTTTATCAAATAAAGTAACTTCTTAGTTTTCAGGACTATCCTGATTCATTATTCCCAATTTGAAAATTAAAGTCGTTTAAATACATTTTCACCCAGGATTATGTTTTAAACACTAATCTTTCAATTATCTTGATTCTAATAGTCCAACTATCGAATCAACGATTTTAGGTACTATTTATTATAATGATTACTATAGTCTAACTATATAATCAACTATAATTTAATTGATTAAATTCAATTATATTGATTACTATAATCCAATTATAAAATCAACTATTAATTGAAATGGTTAATTCAAATATATTGATTACTATAATCCAATTATATAATCAACTATAAATGAAATAGTTTGAATACAGTCCAACTGTTTATTAAAACAACTATTAAATATTAGTCCAACTAATATATTAATTTATTGATGAAAAATTTGAAATGAGCGCGTATGGCAAGTAACTAAACGAATATTGTAAATTTAATACTTGCCTCCCACTATTTTTCGGCGAGCCTCTAACCCTCTGTGGAGTACTCGGGAAACCTTGTTTCCTAGTGGGCTAGGATCCCGTTAAATAACACACAATCTTGACTTTGGCCAATAAATTGTATGATAATTAACTAGGTAGATCTCTAAGATCATTTGGATCCCATCCAATTCCTAGATCCAGTAGGTGGACATCCAAGTCCGAAATATATATCTTATATATGCCAATATATCCAATATATTGCCTAACCTTTTTCCTCTGAATCAACTAAGCCTTGGCTTTGGCACAACAAATTTAGTGATCCCAGTTAAGCGGAACCCATTGACCTTGGAAAGCTTCGTAATCAATGTAAATGGACAAGAAGTGATCTTGACTTTGGCCAACAAATCACAACTTGACTTTGGCCAACAAACCAATGCCAGTCTTGGATCTTGAGTAATAATCACTCAATGGAAGGAAAAACGCTTAATATGATGTTGAGGGTTTTTCGCGTGCAATTGGCAACCAATTAATTATCTTTGTTAAGGTCTCATCATCATACACCCTTAAACATGCATTCTAAACACATAATAAGGCGCATATAAATAAATATATAATGATATGCATATGGATACTTAAACACATTGTTCCTAGAACAAATCTATCCATTTCCTCTCTCCCGCTAGCACAAGTATTACTTCTACCCATTACATAACACTTCTAAAGAAACCTCATTTACATTTAGGGGAATAGGTGAGAAGAGAAATACAAAGAGTAAGGAGGTAATAGGCTGGACACGCAGGTGACCGGCGTAATCACACACGTATAACGCAAGCGCACGTATCGTTCAAGTAGTATAAAAAGTATCGATCCCACGAGGACTTAAAACCTTTTTGTTATTAATTTATGGGGCCAACTGATTACCAGTATCTAACAGGTTGTTTGATTGATTGATTTGAAATGACGATGATTCTAAATTTAAAACAAGTAAATAAAATTGCTTAAAAGTAGGTTGAGAAAAAGACAAAGAGATATAATATTTACAAGAAAAGTAACGGCTTGATTGACGTCTATGCGTCAGGGACAAACTTCCCATCCAATTTTCTTATAAATTGGCAAACATGGTCTTTTTGAGTCAGATTCCCGAGACTTAATTGTTGTCTTTCCTTTTGGAATTGTTTATGTAATTTTCGAATGGCTATGTGAACATATCCACTGGGATGCGTCTCAAGAGTTGAAGATATTTCATCTACAGACTCCTTACTCAAGCCATCCCTAATGAATTTAATTTTGTCTTCGCGATTATCAGACACCATTCCTAAAGAACGACAACGAGTGTTGCAATTAAATCGTGCACATTTAAAACAAACACCCATTTGCTTAGCTCTTCGTTTCTTTGCATAGGTGCTTCTTCCAAAACCAGGCAGATGTGAAATAAAAGAGTCAGAAGACTCACCTGCCAATCAGACTCGTGCTTCAATTACCCAACGAATATCATTAGGAACACCGTGAATTGTCAGTAACCTCATCCGTTCCAAGCGAGCTTTGTAAACTTTCATCAGAGATTTTTGAGGGAGAGAAGGAAATTGCTTGCGAAGATTTGCGAGAGCATCTTCCATTTTGAAATGACTAATCCTGCAAAAATTAAACACACAAAAATAAAAACACACCAAATCACAATATATACACAAATTGCATGGGTTGCCTCCCTGCTAGCGCTAAGTTTAAAGTCGTCAGCCAGACTTGGCTTCACGAACGTTAAGCTGGATCTGAAAGTGTAACACTTTCTTTTGTCGCTCAAATGATTCTCCCCAGTAGTGCTTGACACGCTTGTTTTTAACCTTGAAAGTTTTGTTAGCATCAGGATCATGTATCTCAACGGCTCTATTTGGTAAAACTTTGGTGATCACAAATGGACCTGACCACCGTGATTTTGGCTTCCATGGGAAGAATTTCACCCTTGATTTTTTTAACAGTACCTTCTGCCCTGGTTCCAGTTGTATGCGCACTAACTTCTCATCATGTCTTTTCTTGCCCTTTTCTTTGTACAATTTGGCATCTTCAAAAGGCTGATTGTGAAATTCCTCCAACTCGTTGAGCTGGTGGAACTTTTTCTCTTCTTTTGCTTGTAGAGCAAGAATTGGCTCTTTCAGTGCAAAAGATGATTTATCTTTAGGCTCCACAGGCAATTGACATGTTTTAAGTTTGTCAGTAGAACTTTGCATTGCATTGGAGTTCTGAATGGTACTGTGTATCACATCGAGTCTGAAACATTCCTCATTCTTTTCATCATCTGGGAAATCATGGCCTTGAAAACATTGAATGTTACTTCTTGGTCCTGTACCCTCATGGTTAATTCTCCTTTTTGTACATCAATAATGGTTCGACCTGTAGCCAAGAATGGTCTCCCAAGGATGATTGGTACGTCTGCGTCTTCCTCCATATCAAGGACAATAAAATCTGCTGGGAAAATGAATTTGTCAACCTTGACCAGCACATCCTCAACTACGCCTCTTGGAAATACGAGCGTTCTATCAGCAAGTTGTAGTGAGACTGATGTTGGCATTGTTTCTCCAATCTGTAATTCCTGAAAATAAATAGAAAAAGGCATCAAGTAACACTCGCACCTAAATCACACAAAGCCTTACCAAAGTTATGTTCTCCTATGACGCAAGGAACAGTGAAACTGCCAGGATCTTTTAACTTCGGGGGAATTTTCCTCTGAATGATGGCACTGCATTCTTATGTTAATGCTACTGTCTCGTAATCTCCCAATCTCCGTTTTCGTGAAAGAATATCTTTCATGAATTTGGCATAGGTGGGCATTTGTTCCAATGCTTCTGCAAATGGAATGTTGATATGCAGCTTTTTGAAGATCTCCAGGAACCGAGAAAACTGCTTGTCCAATTTTTTCTTCTGAAGACATTGAGGAAAAGGTGGAGGTGGAGTGATCTGTTCTTTTTCCTTTGCTTCTTTTTCCTCCATCTGTTGCTTTGTTTCTTTTGGAACTTCCTCAATGGTTGCCTTGATTCCAACATCTTTGTTGATTTCAGTACCACTTTTCAAGGTGATGGCTTGACATTGCTCCTTCCCTCGGTTCCTTGGATTCGATTCTGTGTTGCTGGGAAGATTTCCTGGTGGTCTGTAACTCTGAGCATTGGCCAGTTGTCCAATCTGATTTTCCAGTGCTTTGATAGAAGCTGATTGGTTCTGAATCATAGCATCGTATTTTTTTAACTGAGCCAGCACTTCTGCCATTACTGGTTCTTTTTCATGCTCTTGGCCTTTGTTATGTTGCTGGAATACAGGTGGTGGATTGTTCTGTTGCTGAAATCCTGGTGGTGGATTGTTGCTCCATGATAAATTAGGATGATTCCTCCACCCTGGGTTGTAGGTGTTGGAATATGAATTGTTCCCCTGTCTGTTGAAATTGTTGACATAATTCACCGTCTCTTCATGTTGGTTTGGTTCTGGTGCTCCTCCATATGGTGAACTTGTGGATCCAGTGATGTTCATAACTTGCATGCTAAGTGTTTCTAGACATTTGCATATCTGATCCAGCCTGGTATTCACTGATGTGTTTGCTCCAACTTCATAAATTCCTGCAATTCTTTGGATCAAGCTCATTTCTGTTGGCCACAAGGAATTGTTATTGGCCATCTCTTCGATTAGGTCCCAGGCTTGATCTTCTCCTTTTGACATCAAAGCTCCTCCAGCAGCAGCATCAATAGTGGTTCTCATCAATCCAGAAAGTCCATTATAGAAAGTTTGGACTTGAAGCCATTTTGGAATCTCATGGTGAGGACATTTCCGGAGTAGATCTTTGTATCTTTCCCAAGCTTCGTACAGAGATTCTGAATCTTGCTGCACAAAGGATGTGATGTCATTCCTCAACTTTGCAGTTCTGGCTGGTGGAAAGTATTTTGCAAGGAATTTGGTGGCTAGAGTGTTCCATGTTGTGATGGAACCAGCTGATAGTGAATGTAGCTAGGCCTTTGCTCTGTCTTTCAAGGAGTATGGAAAAACCCGCAGTCTCATTGCTTCTTCTGATGCTCGGTTGTAATTGAAAGTGCCACAAACTTCCAGGAAGTTGCTGATGTGGGCATTAGGATCTTCAGTTGCATTCCCCCCAAGCTGAACTGACTGCTGAATCATCTGAATGCAAGTTTTGATGTCACCTGCATTTGCTGGTAAGAGAGGAAGTACAATACTGGAAATGAGGCCATCTACCACTGGAATGGTTCTGTCTCGAATGGGAATTGGTGGTGCAACCTCCAAAGGTTCAGGTTCCATGTTAACAATTGCTTATTGGCCTTCTCGCCTTTCCATTCTCAATTGTCTGATAGTTCTTTCAATCTCAGGGTCAAGCGGATGGATTTCAAAGCTTCTGGCTCGTCTCATTAAATGTCTGAGAACCTGAAACACAAGAAACAAAAACAATAAGTAAAAAGAAAAATAAGATACAAGTAACAAATCTAATCCCTAAACTAATAAAAAGATAAATAAGTCCCCGGCAACGGCGCCAAAAACTTGACCGGCGTAATCACACACGTATAACGCAAGCGCACGTATCGTTCAAGTAGTATAAAAAGTATCGATCCCACGAGGACTTAAAACCTTTTTTTTATTAATTTATGCGGCCAACTGATTACCAGTATCTAACAGGTTGTTTGATTGATTGATTTGAAATGACGATGATTCTAAATTTAAAACAAGTAAATAAAATTGCTTAAAAGTAGGTTGAGAAAAATACAAATTTATAAAACTATCCAGGGTTGTGATTAATTCCAATATTTTTAGAAGATGAAGTGATTATCTTAAAGTTGGGTAATATATTGATTTATTAACCTGGAACACTAATTTATGTAAAAGCCTCTTCCGATGGTCAATTTCAAATACCTAGTATAATCCAATTGAACCATATGTCTATGTCAACCAAATTACCTACATTCATTAAGATTAAGTTCCAATTATGGCTACCCCCGCCCGACAGGTATATTCCTATCCTGTAAGGAAATCTATTAAAAGGTTATCTATCCTCAAGAAAGATCGTGGGTTATTGAGTCTAAGGTCTTAAACTTAAAATCCCTATGTCTAGTTCATTTTAAGTTTACCTAATCAATTTTATTAATGGCCAGTTAATAAAACATTAAGATTAAGACTCAATAAATAAATCTTTAAATTACCCAACCTATAATCTAACCCCTTATAAACCGGTTATATTGAAATTCATCACAACCCTAGATACTAACTTAGTTACAATACATAGCTATAGCTAATGAAAACTTAAAGACATAAAATAAAAATGCTAAAAAGTAACTGCGAGAAAGTAAAAGCGGGAAAGTAAATGAAAATAAACTGCCAAGATAAAAGGAATTACTTTTACTAATTATTAACTTAGATATCTCCCTTAGTATAACATAATCACTTGTGAGATTAAAACCAACCGACCATATAGGCGGTACCCTGATTAAGTCAAGTTAAGTCCGACCAGCCATAAAGGCGGTAAATTTTGTCCATGAACCTGCCATGTAGGCGATAAAGAAATAACCAGCCATAAAGCGGAACCAAAATTAAATTACCAACCGACCAATCTGGCGGTATCCTTGCTTAGTCAGGTTTAACAGTTTAATTAAATAGCCCACCGACCAATATAGCGGTATTCCTTTTTAAGTCAAATTTTAGAATAGTGAATATGTTGTGTCTAAGGGAGATTAATCTAAGATAGTAACAGTAAAAGAATTACCTTTCACCTCGGCAGAGGGAAGTTACCTCCTCATGGTTGAAAAATAAAACTGAAAAAGTAAAGAAAGGAAAGTGTTATGCGTAAAAGTAAATTACGGAAAGTAAAACTGAAAAGTAAAGAAAAGAAAGTGCGAAATTGAAAATTAATTACTGAAAACTAAAAATAAACAAACTAGATACAATCTTTTTATTTTTTCATTAAGGATTTCAAAGAAGAAAGTATGAATTTTACAAATGATATGGCTTGGTATTTATAGGCAAAATTTTGCCACCATCAAATCATCAATCAATTTCTCCACCAAATCCATTATTAATTTCTCCACTAATTACTCCACCAAATCCATAATTGCTCCACTAATTTCTTATCTTGTTTGGTGGTGATTTGATAATTTTTATTAATTATTTATTAATTAATATTTTGCTTTGAAAATGATTGATAATGACTTTTAATAATTACACTCCACACACTTCTGGATGGTTCATCGATTTCGGTCATGAAATCATCAGAATTTGAAAATATGTTCTCTTTCAAAGTTGTAGATCTTTGAGTCTTCTTAATCTGGAACTTGAATCAGCTCAATCCATATCTGAGTAAACAGTTATGCCCAAAATACGACAGATGCGCAAAACTGGAATTTCCAAAACTGCACTTCGTCAAAACGCCCTTTCAAGTTTCCAATCTCCAAAATTAATATATCAAGTCCAATAATTGCCCTTATTTGATCCACATTTCGTCCTAAATGATTTCATTGAGTCCCGATATTATTTTATCCGCAAAATAAAATAAAACATATCAAAACGTTCATCAAACCCGAGAAACTAAACAAAATATTAAGTAAAGGGGCGGTAAATATTGATATATTTTCCGCTCATCAGCAGGTCCAATTATAAAATTCTAAATTTATTACAATAATTTCCAAAATTGCCCTCACCCATCTAATATCCATCTGATATACATTATTCATACATCGCAACCATGTATTCACACAAGCATGTTATCAATCAATCTACTACAATTAATTAATCTGAATATTAATGACCATCCAATGTTCAAACAACGATTTGATTTTGCCCGAGTCCGACTCGTTTTGCGAATAAGTACTCAAAGTACGAATTCTTGAATTAAATTAAACTACAACATTAAATCCATTTAATTTGTATTTAATACTAACTCATTTATTTAATTCCAAATTAAATATCTACACTTTAATGTACCGTTACGACTTAGATTCCAAATCTAATCGTTACGGGTCTTAAAGCCCAATTAAAATCCATGTTATTTTAATTAAAGTCCAATGGGCTTTTAATTAATTTCTTAAGGCATGGACTTTGGTCAATATGGGTCAAACCCAAATACCAAAGCCTATTTAAGGAATCACCCTTATTTGCCAAGAAACCAATTTAGGCCCATTAGGCCCAATTAAAATTAAAGGTCCATTAAGTCATATTTGGACTTTATGGATATGGTTTTGGGCCCAATTGGATCCAACCAATTTGCCTAAACCAATCTTGGTACAACCAAGCCCGTTTAAGCCCAATTACAACATTTCAAGCCCAATTACTAAAATAGGCCCAATTACTTAAATTACCAAATTCCAAATTTCATAACTTAATTAACCTAAGTGTATAGCCATAATTAATTACCCAAATTAACATTTCCAAAACACAAATTTGTACAATTAATTGCTCATTATTATCAAAACATGTCCAACACATTTTAATAAAAATCAATCATTTTCCATGCATATAAGTCCACGACAATTAGGGTATTTTGTCCAATTCAAAATTCAATCCAATTAAATCTTAAATCAACATTACCCAATTGTTTCAAGTCATCCAATGATCAAAGAATAAAAAATAACCATGACTTTAGGGTATCAATTGTATTCGGCCAAGCCAACCCAATTTGGGGAAAATTGTTCCAAATCAATTTTCATGAAATTGATAATATCCAACTTCAATTAAACATCATTCAAGCATACTCAATCAATTAATTTTATCAAATCATGCTCAAATTCAATTTACCCAATTTTAACCCTAAATCATTTTCATGCTCAAAATGACTCAAGATACCATTGTTGGGTTTCTCTAAGGTCCCAAGGATCAAATCAAGCAATGAAACACACGTGAATACATCAAAGAAGTTTCGGAATACTTATAATGATCGGTTGAGTGATGCGACGAACAACGAAAACTTTTTATGCCCTTTGAAGCTCCTTGAACTCTCGGCATTTACTGGTTTTTGTCCTCCTCAAATTCGGCCATGAATGTTCCCAAGCTCCAAGCTTGTGATGTGTATTCCAAGCCCACGGGTGGGTTTCCCTATCACCTTCGCAAGACTCCGGAAGTATGCTAGCACCTCGGAAATTTTTGCCGCAAAATTTCCTTTGCTTCTCCTACAAGTCACGGCAAAACCAGAAAGTTGAAGGAAGAAATGCCCATTGGGCGAGAGAGAGAAGAGAAGAGAGAGAGTGTGTTGTTTGTTGTATATTTGGTTTTGTGTATGTAATGCACTTAAAATGAATCAAATTCATTTACCAAAAATCCACTTTCAAAAGTCAAGGCATTAAAGCCACAACCACCTCCATCAATCAATCAAGTGACAAGTTTCACATCACTCAAAGTGACAAGTGATTTGATGCTTGATGTGACTAATGATTTGATGCTTGATGTGACTTGTGGGCCGCACTTAAATTCGTAATGCGAGTGCACCCGTAAATACTCACAGGCTCGGGTTCGCTAATTCCAAATTAATGAATTTTCCGTTGCGACGAAATTAAATCTAATTTAATTAAATAAACTTTGCCTAGAAAATTACTATTCACGTCGCTAACGAATTAATTCTAAATTAACTCATTCGCCCAAATTAAAATCTAATTTTAATTCAGCGTCGAAATCTAATTTCGTATAATATATCGAATATATTGTTTTATCGATTAATTCCAAATTAATCGTTCTCTCTCTTTAATTAATATTTTATCCCAGATAAAATATCTCCGTAAATAATCCCAGATTAATTTTCTCTCTCTTATAATTAATCCCAGATTAATAAAGTGCGAGTCATTCGTCATCGGTGAATCTTCGGGAAGCGACCCATGAGATCCCCAGATATGTTGGCAATAAATCTGGTCGTCGGACGATCCGAACACGTAAGTACCTAGTACTACGTTTTTACCAATTTACAAGACATGGTTGGCTTCTAGCAAATCATCATGCCTACCCAATTCTCCAGAAATATTCTTACTGGAATATGTGATCTATATCAGGCGTAATATACGTAGTATTGCGTATTTCGATCCAGCATCGGATGTCACGTGCTAGGCCTGGGGATGGAAAAGTGTCTGCCCCGTACGAAGCACATATCGGATCTCTGGTAACTAGTCTCTATAATTGGATAAACATGACATAGTCATAATATCCCGATAGCTGCAGCATATAAGAGAACAAGTTATGTATCCTACGTGATCATCATCTCCACTATGACTAGAGTGATACTTCCATCTCGACATCACACCCAATACACTACGATTCTCAATATACCCAGAAGAGGCGTACACAGAACCTGTTAAAGCCCTGGACGACCAAAACCAAAGTACATTGATTGTCGTAAGTATTAGCGGTGCAAGTCTCAGAATAAGACCAAATACACCTACCCTGATTCAGACTTCCATAGACACACAGTCATACTACCAATGGAATTCTGTGGGGTCTATCCAGAGCGAAGCTGTTTTCCGTACCATCGTTAAAACTCAACCTCCTACTACACTTGCATGAGTATCCTATACCCAAATATATGAGAACTATGCCGTTATGCTCCCACAACGCGCACAAGTGTAATACTAGTCTATTCCGCATTATCGATGTCCAATCTCGATAATACTACGACAAGGGATATTTAATGATTAAACCTTTATGGATTGATACTGTCTCATATCATCTCAATCCGGAACTAATCATATGGACCTTTCATCATTTATATATCTTGGTGATCTAATCACAAATGATAAAAGAGTAATTTCCTTTGTCACATAGTTAATTTGTACAACAACACCATGATCTGTACAAATAGTGATGCTATGGGCCATAACTGTCTAACATAGTATTTATACATCTCACAGAGAACAATGTAATTGTTGCTCGCCATACAGTTTTCCTAAGAGGAATCCTATATGTAGTTGGTAAGTGGGAGGAAATTAAAACTCGATGAAAATCGGAGTAATACTATTCCAGGCACCGATTCCTTAATGGAACACAAATAGTTCATCAAGGATGAAACTATACCAATAATCTTTGAATACACAATAACCACGAAAGTCAGAGAGAGTCAGAAAAAAACTTGGGAGTTATGGGGTTTCTCTGATCTCACCTCATAAAGATGTCAATCTTATTGAGGAATATGAACTGACTACGTATGTGGAAATGATACAAGATATCGACTCCCTATTATGGCAAAGTGCCATGAAGTCCGAAATGGATTCCATGTGTACCAACCAAGTTTAGACACTGGTTGTTGTACCGGAAGGCATTATGCCTATTGGTACTATATGAGTCTTCAAGAAAGACACACATGGAAGGCAACATATCAACGTACTAAGCTAGGCTTGTAGCGAAAAGGTATTGTTATCAACATTGTGTCGATTACGATGAAACCTTTTACCTGTTGTCATGGTCAAATCCATTTGGATAATGCTTGTTGATGCTGCATGTTTCATTCATGAAATATGGCAGCTGAATGCCAAAACCGCTTTCCTTAACGGAAACCGTTTGGAGGATGTTTACAACATCCTGACGGTTTTGTCGTACCAAAACAAGCAAACAAGGTTTGCAGGTTATTCGATCCATGTATTGATTGAAGCAAGCATTGCGTTCTTGGAATTATCGTTTTGATGTAATCATAATGGTATATGATTTAATTAAAAATGGAAATGATTCTTGTGTATATAAGGAGGTTAGTGGCAGCGCACTGACAATGAATGTCATAAGTAATGATGATATATCATTTCTTGGAAATGATATTCCCATAATAAAATCGGTGAAAGCTTGGCTTTCATGAAAATTCTCCGTAGAATTCTTGGGAGAAACAAACCTTTATTATAGGAATTAAGATCTACTGGGACAGATTTATAGTTGTTAATACTCTCCGAGAACTCGTACATTGAAATAAATGTACGCGACCCGATGCCTCATATGCTTTGAGCATATGGAGTCACAATCGGGCCAATCCAAGTGATAGTCACTGGATTGATGTTAAGAACATCCTTTAGTATCTTAGATGAACTAAGGATGCTTTACTATGGAGAAGGGGAACTTGAAGTGACTGGGTTCACTATTGCAAGTTTCCCAACCGATATAAACGACTATAAGTCGTAACAAAGGTACTATAAAGTTTGAATAACGGAACAGTGATCTGGAAATCTTCCAAGCAAGATACTGTTACCGAATAAACAACAAAAGTGGATTATTGATGTAGCTGAGGCAGCAATATAAGCTTTTTGGATTGATAATAATCCTAATCAGATTAGGAGTAGTTCTGTTAGCAGCTGAGCTAGACTACAGCACAGGCTAAAGAATTAATGGTCTCATCAACGATCCAGATATATACTTCAGATATTTATCTGATTCGTTCAGATCATACATCATGGCGATGTGATGATCGAATAAATCGCATCAGATAATAATTATGCAAATCCGCTGACGAAAGCATTTTCTCAGCAGAAGTTTGAGCGAACAGTACATAGTTCGGGTGTAGGACACTTGAGTGATTGGCAATAGGCCAAGTGGGAGATTGTTGGACAATTATAACCCATAGCATCACTATTTGCACAGATCATGGTGTTGTTATACAAATTAACTATGTGACAAAGGAAATTGCGCTTTTATCATTTGTAATTAGATTACCAAGATGTATAAATGATGAAAGGTCCTTATGATTAGTTCCGGATTGAGATGATATGAGACAGTATCAATCCACGAAGGTTTAATCATTAAATATCCCTAGTCAGAGTATTATCGAGATTGGACATCGATAATGCATAAAAGACTAGTATTACACTAGTGCGCGTTGTGAGGGCATAACGGTATAGTTCTCATATATTTGGGTATATGATACTCATGCAAGTGTAATAGGAGGTTGTGTTTACCGATGGTACGGAAATAGCTTCGCACTGGATAGACCCCTCAGAATTCCATTGGTAGTATGACTATGTGTCTATGGAAGTCCGAATCAGGGTAGATGTATTTGGTCTTAACCTGAGACTTGCACCGCTAATACTTGGAAAATCAATATACTTTAGTTTTGGTCGTCCAGGACTTTAACAGGTTCTGTGTACGCCTCTTCTGGGTATATTGAGAATCGTAGTGTATTGGGTGTGATGTCGAGATGAAAGTATCACTCTAGTCATAGTGGAGATGATGATCACGTAGGATACGGAACTGGTGCTCTTTTATGCTGCAGCTATCTGGATATTATGACTAGCTCATGTTTATCCGATTATAGAGACTAGTTACTAGAGATCCAATATGTGCTTCGTACATGGCATACACTTTTCCAGCCCCAGGCCTAGCACGTGACATCCGATGCTGGATCGTAATACGTAATACTATGTATATACGCCTGATATAGATCACATATTCCTATAAGAATATTTCTGGAGAATTGGGTAGGCACGGTGTTTTGCTAGAAGCCAACCATGTCTTGTAAATCGGTAAAAACGTAGTACTAGGTATGACGTGTTCGGATAGTCCGACGACCGGATTTACTGCCAACATTACCGGGGATCTCATGAGTCGCTTCCCGAAGATTCACCGATGATGTTTGACTCGCACTTTATTAATCTGGGATTTATTATGTGATAGAGAAAATTAATCTGGGGTTAATTACGGAGATATTTTATCTAGGATAAAATATTATTTAAGGAGAGAGAACGATTAATTTGGAATTAATCGATAAAATAATATATTCGATATATTATATGAAATTGGATTTCGACGCGGAATTAAAATTAGATTTTAATTCGGGCGAACGAGTTAATTTAGAATTAATTCATTAGCGACGTGAATAGTAATTTTACTAGGCATAATTATTTAATTGAATTTGATTTAATTACGTCGCAACGGAAAATTCGTTAATTGGGAATTAGCGAACCCGAGTCCGGGAGTGTTTGCGGGCCCACTCGCATTTCGAATTCAAGTGCGGCCCACAAGTCACATCAAGCGTCAAATCATTAGTCACTTTGATTGATGTGATGTCTAGTCACTTTGAGTGATGTGACAACTAGTCACTTTTGAGTGATTGATGGTGGTGGTTGGATGGCTTTAATGCTTGTACCTTTTTGACTTTGGAAATTCAAAATATGGTACATGTTTTATTTGATTTTGGAAATCAAAACCAACTAACATACAAACTGTTCTCTCTTCTCCTCTCTTCACTCTCTCGGCCAAGGGCCATTTTGCTCTTCAAAATCTACAATTGCCGAGGGTGAGCAAGGGTAATAGGGAAAGATTTGTGGTAAATTTTTTCGAGTGCTAGCACACATTAGGAGTCTTACAAAGGTGATATGGAAACCCACCCGTGATCATGGAATGCACACCCAAGCTTGGAGCTTGGCCGAGCAAATGGAGCACAAAAATGGGAGCATTGACGAGAGCACCATGGAAGGAAAGCTTGGAGATTTTTGTTGTTCCTCGCATCGCAAAAGCCGATCAATGTAAGTATGATTCTGCCATATTTATTTTGAGTATTCACACATGATTTCATTGCTTGAATGATCATTGGGACTAATCTAGAAACCCAACATAGGGGATATATTTAATTAGTTTGTTATAAGGAAAGGATATTATGTAATTGATGGGGAATATGTTTAAAATGGAAGGTGATTTATTTAGTTTAGGAGAGGGATTTATTTAATTTAGGAAGGAGATTTGATTTTATTTATTTAATTTAGACATGTGTTTAATGTGTTGAATATTTTTGGATGGGATTTGGTGGGCCTTGGGCGTGTGGGCTTTGGATGGGTGCAGGGATTTTGGGCCGAGGTTTAACAGTTAAAACATAGATCAATCGAGCGAACCCGAGGCTAAACAAATGAATTAAATTGGCGAGGTATTTATTTCTTGAATTTTCCCTTCCGACGTCCGTTTCCCGCGACTTCCGCAACTTATCGGGTAGTGCCTCCATACGAGGATCATATCCAGGCTTCATGCAAAAATGTAGTGTCTACAGTCGTCCCCACTTTGATGGGACTTGTGCAGTGTGTGACAGTGACAATCCTATCAAAGTCATGCATGCATTTTTACTTACCTAGCTCGCCAGCTGTTACTTGACTTACCTGTTGTTCTGAGATACTTCAAACTGAGTTGATGGTGGTAAGGTGCTGCGACCCCTAAGGTTCATCCCTTCAAGATGCCGCGATCTCTAGGATGCATTACCGAACTGAGCTGATGAGAAGTGGTCCATTCCCAAACCGTTATTGTGAGGTTGTCCATTCCCGAACAGTTACTGTGAGGTGGTCCATTCCCGAACAGTTACTGTGAGGTGGTCCATTCCCGAACCGTTACTTTATGAGGTGGTCCATTCCTGAACCGTTACTGATGTGAGATGCTTCGATCTCCATGATTCATTCCCAAACTGAGTTGATAATGTCGGCCTCGACCATAGGATTCATTCCCAATACTGCTGATGATGTGGGCCTCGACCCTTGGATTCATTCCCAATACTGCTGATAATGTGGGTCTCGACCCTAGGATTCATTCCTGATACTGCTGATAATGTGGGCCTCGACCCTGGGATTCATTCCCGAAACTGTTGATAATGTGGGCCTCGACCCTGGGATTCATTCCCGAAACTGTTGATAATGTGGGCCTCGACCCTGGGATTCATTCCTAATACTGCTGATGATGTGGGCCTTGACCCTGGGATTCATTCCCGAAAACTACTGATAATGTGGGCCTTGACCCTGAGATTCATTCCCAATACTGTTGATAATGTGGGCCTCGACCCTGGGATTCATTCCCGATGCTGCTGATAATGTGGGCCTCAACCCTAGGATTCATTCCCAATACTGCTAATGATGTGGGCCTCGACCCTGGATTCATTCCCGAAACTGCTGGTACTGTGGGCTTGACCCTAGGATTCATTCCCGAAACTACTGATAGTGTGGGCCTCGACCCTGGGATTCATTCTTGAAACTACAGATAATGTGGGCCTCGACCCTGGGATTCATTCCCGATGATGCTGATAATGTGGGCCTCGACCCTGGGATTCATTCCCGAAACTGCTCAGTGTTTTCATTTTCTTCAAAACTTGCGAACAAAAACAAAACAAAAAATTACGTGCATGTGACGTGTATGCATGTATGCGTGAATGTGTTTCCTATTCCGATGGGTTAGGCCTTCTTTGTGCTCTTTGGCGCCCCTTACCTACAAAAGTCTTCGATCACCCCCTGGGCCTGCTTATAGTTTCCTTCTGTCAATTCTAGTATGGTGATTGCTCAGTTTTCTTTGGTCCCATGACTCAAGATTCTGTTATGTCCCTTATTCGCGAGGTGGTAGACTGGTCACCCCCAGACTTGGTTTAGCTTTCTGTTCTTCGCTTCTTGCATTAGGTCAAAGTAGATCATGTGATGTGACGTTTCTATACCAACATATTATACTACCTCTTACGAAATAGTCTCAATAGTTATACATATTGTTGCCCTCAAAGGATGCCCAGTGTCGAGACCAGAGAACCTTCAAAGTACTCGATGCAACTCAAATCCGAGCGTTTGAATAAATGATCTGAACCAGACTCAAAGTGTGTGTGTGCCCAGGTTCTTTTACAGCTTGATCCTTAGGTAAGCCAACTCAATGATTTTGTTTCAAAGAATGGGATCGATAGGTCAAAAAAACCTAGATGTCTTGATCATGCTCTACAAATACTTCTCCGTACTCAATATGATATGGTTTTATTTTTTTTTATTTCGTCTCTTCTTTTCTTTTTTCTTTTTTCAACACACCTACCCTTTAAGGTAGCATTTCTCCGCATGGTGGTCCTAATACTCGCCATGGGTAGCTTCACGCTTATCGGTTATAGTTGGTTTATATTTTCTTCTTTAGAGACTTTTCTTTTGTTTCCCACCATACCACATATTGTAACACAAGTAAGTCAGGATGGACATCTAAGCGAACAGTCATTCATCGATCCGCAATCTCTTCAACTAGTCACCTTGCCGACTACTCAGGCTTTCACTGCTAAGATCCTATAATTAAGTGCTCGCGAGTCTAGTCAAAATCAACTACTCAAAATATCGGATAAGAGTACCTCTCGCACTTATCAATATGTTCAGTAATGTGATTGTAGAGGTATATATTTGTTCAGACTGGCTTACAATCATTTGTGAGCCATCTGGCAGGAGGAAAGTAATGGGGATTGAGAAGTCATATGGTTGCATCAACCTAGAATCAAAGTACCAAGGAGAATTACCTAAAGTGGCAAATAAGGAAGTGGAAATACTGAGATATATTGAGAGTATTTATCTAATGAGTGTTTCTAAGTTACCAACTACTGGAATTACTGTCTTGGAGGTCTGACCAAATCTGGAAGGATGAATGGGGCACTGATCAATTGAATGGTCAAACAACATGCAGTAGCGACAATCCACCTTAGTAGGACAATGGGATGCAATATGACCATTTTTCTTAGATTTGTGAGATTCAGTAAGACTGCATTCATTTAGAGTTTGATTGGATTTGTTGTAGGTGTTGGACAATTATGACCCATAGCATCACTATTTGTACAGAACATGGTGTTGTTGTACAAATTAACTATGTGACAAAGGAAATTACTCTTTTATTAATTGGATTACCAAGATACATAAATGATAAAAGTCCATATGATTAGTACCGGATTAATAAGATATGAGACAATATTAATCCACTAAGGTTTAATCATTAAATATCCCTAGTCGTAGTATTATCGAGAGTGGACATCGATAATGCGGAATAGACTAGTATTGCACTTGTGAGCGTTGTGGGAGCATAACGACATAGTTCTCATATATTTCAGTATTGGATACTTATACAAGTGTGATAAGAGGTTGTGTTTACCGATGGTACGAGAACAGCTTCGCTCTGGACAGACCCCTCAGAATCCCATTGGTAGTATGACTATGTGTCTATGGGAATCCGAATCAGGGTAGGTGTATTTGGTCTTAACTTGAGACTTGCATCGCTAATACTTGCGACAATCAGTAGACTTTGGTTTTGGTCGTCCGGGGCTTTAACAGGTTCTGTGTACGCCTCTTCTGGGTATACTGAGAATCGTAGTGTATTGGGTGTGATGTCAAGATGGAAGTATCACTCCAGTCATATGGAGATGATGATCACGCATGATACGGAATTAGTACTCTTTAGTACTGCAGTCATCGGGATAATATGACTAGACCCGGCCACGGTTCCGGTTCCGAACCGGAACCGAACCGGTTGCAACCGGAAGGTTCCGGTTCCGGTTCTGGAACCGAACCGGAAGGGGACTGGTTCGGTTGGGGTTCCACCCCAACTCGAACCGGAACCGAACAGTTCTGGTTGGAACCGTAGGGTTCATGTTGGAACCGTATGGCTCCCTGCCCAAATAAAAAAAAAATTTAAAAAATTAAAATTATTTTTATTATATAAATTATAAATTACTAATGTACCCATAATAACGGTTATATTTAGGGGCATTTTTTGTATCAAAAAAATTCTAAAATTCTATAAATAGGATTCATTTTTCATAATTTCATCACACCAAATTCTCAACTCTCTCATTTTCTATAATTCTCTTATTCTCAATCTTATTTCATACAATTCTCTTATAATCTTATATTCTTATTCTCAATCTCAATTCATTTAGTTGTTAATTTGTTATCATTCGCATCGCAATTATTCAATTTTCTTATTTTTCTTCCTAATTTCTCAAACGAAAAATGGCAAGCTCATCTGAGAACATAATGTCAAATATGCCAACCCAAGATAGCTTTACAAAGGGGATATGTCTAAAACTTGTAATGGAACTACGTGAGCTTTGATTCCTCTCACCCTTGGAGGATACGTAGGCAATTTAAATTTTTAAAAATTTAAGCTCAAGTTCTTCAATGTAATAAATTTTTTTTATTTACAAAATTAATCTCATTTATTTTAATTAATTTTTAAAAAAAATAAAAAATTCTCTGAACCAAACTGAACCAATCGGTTCGGTGTTCCGGTTCCACTTAAGTGTGGAACCGGAACCGGAACCAAATCGGATTTAACCGGTTCGGTTCCGGTTCTACACTTGGGGAACCGGAAATCGGCCGATTCGGTTCGTTTCCGAACCGGAACCGAAGCGTCGGCCGGGTCTAAATATGACTAGGTCATGATTATCCGATTATAGAGACTAGTTACCAGAGATCTGATATATGCTTCGTACGGGGCAGACACAATTCCAGCCCCAGGCCTAGCATGTGACATCTGATACTGGATCGCTATACGCAATACTACGTATACTACGCCTGACATAGATTACATATTCCTTAAAAGAATATTTCTGGAGAATTGGGTAGGCACGGTGCTTTGCTAGAAGCCAACCATGTCTTTTAAATCGGTAAAAACGTGGTACGGGGTACGCACGTATTCGGATAGTCCGATAACCGGATTTACTGCCAACATATCCAGAGATCTCATTGGTCGATTCCCAAAGATTCACCGATGACGTATGACTCGAACATAATTAATATGAGATTAATTAAAAGAGAGAGAAAATTAATCTATGATTAATTACAGCGAGAATTTTATCTAGGATAAAATTCAATTAGAAGAGAGAGAACGATTAATTTGGAATTAATCGATAAAATAATATATTCGATATATTAAATGAAATTAGATTTCATAACGAAATTAAAATTGGATTTTAATTCGGGCGAACGAATTAATTTAGAATAAATTTCACGAGCGATGTGAATAGTAATTTTGCTAGGCATAATTATTTAATTGAATTTGATTCAATTACGTCGCAACGGAAAATTTGTTAATTCGGAATTAACGAACCCGAGCCCGGAATGTGTTTGTGGGCCCACTCGGATTTTGAATCAAGTGGGGCCCACTTGTCACATCACATGTCACATCACTTGTCTTTCTCATCACTTTTTGGTGATGGAAGTAAGTAATGACTTGATGGTAACTTACCAAACACTCAAGTGTGAAAGGTTGAATGACTTTTACCAAAATTTTGGATTTGGTATATCATTTAGTTTTTTTTATTAAAAACAAATACAACACTTTCACTCACTCTCTCTTCTCTCCCATCTCACGCCCAAACTCCATTTTTTCTCTCAAATTTTGGCTTGGCCGAATACACCAAGGAGAAGAAGAAAATTTTGTTGCAAAATTTTCAAGGTGCTAGCACATCCAAGGAGTCATACAAAGGTGTTAGGGACACTAACCCTTGAGTTTGGAATTCAAGAACAAGCTTGGAAGCTCAACATACATCAAAGAAGAGCTTGGAGCAAACTTCAAAAGGTTGGAATTTTTGTTATCTCCTACATCCTCTTAGCCGATCAAAGTGAGTATTTTGCGCTACTTTACTTTGCGTATTCACATGTTTTATGCTTAAAGATCTTGGTTATTGTTCTTAGAGAACCTAACAGTAGGTATGACAGATTTTGATCCCACCTCTTGAGAAAATTTTTTCTCGCAGTGGCAAGCATAATATCATCTTCAGGAGGCTTAAGTAATCCCGAGCGTGTTTTGTCAGACAAGAAATAAGAGACGGTAACTTCCAATGTAGGAAATGAGATTGATGTAACAAAGAGGCTCTGCAATAATTAAAATCATCAGTAAGGGCCATAAGAATTTGGATTAACCTCATGCGATCACGGTGTGCAGTATATTTAGCTGTATCAAAAATACAATCAATCGGTCATTCTGAAAGAGCAAATTGGTCCCAAACAGACTCTATTTTAGCCAAGAAATTAGTAATAGATTGAACTCTATCTTGTTTCAAATTATACAATTCCCACAGTTGATACCGAATAAAGAGATAAGATATAATGTACCTCATGACAAGCAGATCTCATACCACTTTGGCAGTTTCATAGAGGCCAAACTAGTAGTGAATAGATGAAACCGAGGTATTCTGAAACTAGGTCAGGATCTGGTGATTCTTATTATCCTGATCGGTGAAATCACACATGTAACACAAGCGCACGTATCGTTAAAGTAGTATAAAATGTATCAATCCCACGAGGACTTAATACCTTAGCTATTATTTTATGACGTTAATATCTACGAGTGTCTAATGTTGGGATGTATGCCCTAGAGCTACATGTAATGTAAACGGATTTATGTTGAAATAAAATGATGCATTATTCATTCATCAAAGTGTTTGTTAATTTTTCACATATTATAAATTATCTTGAATACCCTAGATTACTTATGTGGTTTCAGACTTAGTGTATGGGTGTCATACACAAGAGGATTTAAGTCTGAAGTTAGTAATCTTATATAGTCCATAGAGAGCAAACAAAGCGGGTACTTTGTTTATGGTTTATCTATAGCTGCGGTCCATTCTATATTTTTATGGCGACCTTGATCCATGATCGTCCATGTAGAGACATGAGAATGGAGGCACCTTGTATGATGTGATCATATATGACTGGACCAAGATGGAAATGACATTTTTTAATATATGTTAAATAAAGAAAGTCTTTTGGATCTACTAGATGGTCATATATAGATTGATCTTCATCCTGAGTGTACTACGAACTCCTGCATGGTAGTCTATGTCCTTTGATTTACAAAGGTGAGGTTGGTGTAGCAGTCCTAACCAATAGCTACGTACTTTGGGGTCATGGTCTGTTTTGTAGCTGAGAACGTTTTACATAGATATGGAGTTCACTCCTTCTTGTAAGAAGTAGAGGAGTATATTTCTTAAGGGTTGATTCGGTACTTGAACGGTTAGAGCGCTCAAGTTTTTCTATTACGAATAGAAATGTTAAAATTCATAATGATTATAAATAAATCATTCATTAGAGAATCAATGGTACTTAAGGTAAAAATAATTAGAGGGGTATAACGGATATTATGAACCGGCTCTAATTACGAGATACTCGTGAATGATTAATCTATATGTAGTGACTATATCGATGGACACCGACTTGGTTCGGCTTAATATATCATCTGCGGCAACGAGAGTGCAACTTTGGGTTTTTAGTGGAATAACCTAGAGTCAATAATTCAGAATATTTAATTAAGTGCTTAATTAATATTTTGAGATTATTGGAGCTCGGAACCATATATCCATTTGGTCCCCGTGCTAACTCGATATACTATAACGGATTTAGTATAATTGGATCGGCCAATTATATACTCACATATGTATAAATATTATTAATATGATTAATAATATTGTTTGTCACACTTGGAACTATATATTAAAATTTAATATATGGTTTATATAATAAATGCTTATATGATAATTATTTATTTTTAATAATTAAATTATATATGATATAATTTAAATGAAGGTTAAAATTGGAATTTCTAATTTTTCGGTTTGGGAAACACTTGGAATTATTTTGGTAGTTACACCATTTAAATGGGTATTAACTATTCAATTTTGTAACATATATTTGGTTTAAGGAAAGTTAATATGGTTGTTACAAAAATTAATGGAAATTGTTTTTCCTTGCCTTGGCCGAAACTTGCTAATGGAGGAGATGAGGGGATTTGTTTGTTTTGGAAACAAATAATCCTAAGTATAAAAGAAAATTGGTTTTTTATTTTTTTCCTAATCTCACCTAGCCTCCATCTTCTTCTTCTCAAAATCCTCTCAAGAGTTGAAAAAGACAAAAACAATAGAAAAGAAAAACAAAAACTAAACACAAGTGTGATTAAATCTCTAAAACGTTTAGGGATTATTTTGTGAGTCTTGCCCACACAAGTTTCCGTTGGTAACGAAATATAGTTCGGAAGACTTTGTGGTGTCGAACAAATCTTCATCTTCATCTCTTTCTTGTTGGTCACGGCAGTGAGCATTATTTTTGCTCATTGCAGCCCATTTACTTGGTGAAACGGAACTCGATTTGGTTTCATTTTAATCCAGTTTTTTGGGGAACATTTTTTGATGTTTTGGGGTTGTTTTGGGGCTATTTTCAAGTGAAAAATCAGAATCGAAACACAGCCACTGTCCGTACATTTCAGGGGCTATTTCGGCAGTGCACTGTGTACGTATCGGGTCCAAAACAGTCCAGTTTTTGTCTGGCTGTTTGGGGCTGTTCGGGGACTATTCTGGAGCTGTTTTGGGTATGGAATTTTGTCTAAAACTGAAGTAAAATTTCAGTGGGTGTGGCAGTAGCATTCGGCAACTAAAGAAGAAGGGCATAAAAAATTTTCAAGTCTGATCCGTGTGCCTAAACTGTTTCTGTTGCGCAAGAGCGTTTCCTACAATTGGAATCGAGAGCAAGGTTGAAAAGTGTTCATAACCCTTCTCTTTTTCATTTAAAGTTACTATTTTTAATATGTTTTTATGAGTTATAAATATTGATTTGCATGTTTAGATGAGTAGGCACAAAATAATATTCATATGATGAATGGTTACTGTTTTTCATGTGATGAATGGATTTTAAATTGATCATAAATTTTTCCGGCTCTTATTTTAATGTTGGTTTTGTTTTTGGGATGTAAGTCCATAAGGCCATTGTTTACCATTGTTGTATTTTTAATTTTCCAATGTAAAATTTCAATTGTTGTAATTTGGAGCACCAAAGTCACAAAAAGAGCCAACATCACCTGGGAGCGTATTTTGAAGACCAAGGGATGCCTTGGGTATTTTTGTACTAATTAGATTAGTATAGGGAAAAATAAGATCCCGGTCAATGCAAAATATTTTTTTTGTTATATGTATGTTTAATTCAAATTGTTTGAATAACATGTCATATAGCTTAGGGTGCCTACTCTTGCATTTTACATGCCATAACATGCATTGGATGCATATTCATTATTTACATTAAATATGATTTTATATGATTTAAAATGTTTAAATTACAATATGATATGCATATAAAAACAATTATTTGGATTAATTGGTTTTATGGTTTAAAATTTGAATTATAATATATTGGGCTTTAAAAGTGCATAATAAATTCCATTGGTATATAGGATGGAAACCCGGACATAAATTCCATAGCTGAATCCAAATGGACGATAATGTGGTATGCACTCGGGATACAATTCCACGTACCATTGGATTTTACAACGCATTAAGATTCATTAAATAGTTTAATACAAATCTTGACCTTTTTAAGATTCTAAAATTTTAAACCTATTAGTGTTCTACTATTTTAAAAGGTTAAAATATAATAGGTCACTAATACCACTCTAATGAAATTAGTTTAATTGAGTAATACAATTAATAGAAACTAATGGAAATTAGTGATACAAATTTTAAGAGTTAAAATTGGTTAGGTCACTAATAGTGTACTAGTGTAAATAAGAGTTATGATCTAGCCGCCATAAAATTATTCGCACTAGTTAAATTAAAATATTAGATATTTTATAAATAGAAACTTTAATTTTAAAATAGTGAGTGAGAGAGGGATATACGACATCATATCCCGTGATCTCCGTTGTTAGTCCGAAAATGTGAGATTCAAAAGGTGCCTCGAGACGGCTTTACTTTCGTCCCCCTACGGATGGTGTCCATTTTGGGTCAATATGAGGTTTAGATTCTGAGAGGATAGGGATTCTATATGTATCTTGTGAACTGACCTACCCTACGGTGGCACTTCACTCGTTAAGTCCAAGAATCTCGAAACGGCGGGTCACACTCACAAAGGAATAATTAACTATTAATAAAATTCCTTGATCAAATCAAATAATGTTTGTTTAATATAAGAATAAGAGTTATTCCTGCATATATTAATCGACTGAGATTATCTCGATCTATCATGCAAGTACTTACCCTACCCTATGGCGGCACTTACTTGTGGGATGGTAGATTTTCGTGGCATAGTAGTTCTCTTAGGTTTCTAATTCATTATTCATGGTTCATGCATCATGTTTAATTTTATGCCAAAATTGTTTGATGATTTTAATATGCGATGAATGTATGTTAAATGCATGTTTATTTTATTTTTCAGCCATGGTTTCTCCAATTATTTCCATACTCTCAAATGATAAATTAATGGGAGAAAACTATGTTAAGTGGAAAAGTACCATGAACGTTATCCTGGTCTGTGAAGACCTAAATTGTGTCCTAACATATGAATGTCCTCCCGAGCCGGCCAGAAATGCTGGACAAGCTGTGCGTGATGCCTACCAGAAATGGGTCGCAGCTAATGAGAAAGCCCGCTGCTACTTGCTAGCAGGGATGTCTGAGGTTCTTGCTGCAAAGCATGAACCTATGGCTTCTGTATCTCAGATGATGGAGTCATTACAGGGCATGTTTGGGCAGCCTTCAAAGCGTCAATGTCATGAGGCCATGGTCTCAGCAATGACTGCTAGGATGAAGGATGTGACATCAGTCCGAGAGCATGTCTTGAGGATGATGAGCTATCTCAACACTGCGGAAACCCATGGAGCTCGCATTGACGAGTGTAGCCAGGTGACCATCATTATGGAAACTCTTCTGAAAATTTCCTACAGTTTAAAAGCAACTATGTTATGAACAAGTTGACTTTTACTTTGACCCAGCTGCTTAATGAGCTCACCCACTATGAGTCCATGCTTGTGGATCCTCGTAAGTCTAATGTTGAGGAAAATGTTGCCGAGTCTTCTAAATCTGTAAAGATGATGAAGAATAGCAATGTGAAGGCTAAGGCTAAGCCCATGAAGAAGAAGAACAAGAAAGACTCCAAGGATGCCAAGCCCAAGGGAAAATGTTTCCACTGCAACAAGAACGAGCATTGGAAAATGAATTGTCCTAAATACCCTACTGAGCTGAAGGAGAAAAATGATACAAGTAAATATGATTTACTCGTTATCGAATCTCTATTAGTGGAGGATGATAAATTCGCCTGGATTGTTGACTCTGAAGCCACTGACCATGTTTGTTCTTCTTTGCAACTACTTGACTCATGGAGGGACCTTGCTGAAGGTGACTACACCATGAAGGTCGGGACAAAGGATGTCGTTTCAGTAAGAGCAGTGGGAGTTTCAAGTTTAAATTTTATAAATAATAGTTATTTAAATTTGAATAATGTGTTATTCATTCCTGGTTTTTGCAGGAATTTGATTTCTGTTTCTAAACTTTTGGATGATGGTTATTCAGTTTATTTTAATAGAAATTTAGTTATTATTGGTAGAAATGGATTAACCATATGCACAGGAAACTCAGAAAATAACTTGTATGTGTTAAGACCGTATCACATAGGTCACTGCTCAATGTTGAAATTTTTAAGGTTGAGAAACCTAAAACTAAATGGCAAAAGATTTCTCACGGTGACACATATCTATGGCATCTTAGACTTGGTCATATCAACCTTGACCGGATAGACAGATTGATAAAGAACGGAGCCTTAAACCAGTTAAAGCTCGGAACTTTACCAGTCTGCGAACCCTGTTTAGAAGGAAAAATGATGAATAGACCTTTTACTGGAAAAGCTATAAGTGTCAGTCAACCACTTGAGCTAATACATTCAGACATTTACGGACCGATGAATGCAAGAGCCCGAGGTAGTTATGAATACTTCGTCACATTTATTGACGATTATTTAAGATATGGGTATGTTTACCTAATGCAGCACAAGTAAGATATTTTTGAAAAGTTCAAAGAGTATCGTGATGAGGTTGAGAACCAGTTAGGTAAAACAATCAAAACTCTACGATCAGATCGTGGAGGAAAATACCTTGACAGAGATTTCGAGGAATTCTTAGTTGAGCATGGGATAGTGTCCCAGCTCACAACACCTGAAACACCACAGAAAAATGGTGTTGCAGAGAGGAGAAATCGAACCCTACTGGACATGATGAGATCTATATTTAGTTATAGCTCACTACCTAGTTCGTTCTGGGGATATGCACTGCAAACTGCAATGCATATCCTTAATGTAGTTCCATCTAAGTCTGATCCTAAGACTCCTTTAGAGTTGTGGAATGGTCGTAAAACAAGTTTACGACATTTCCGCATATGGGGGTGTCCAACACATATGCTGAAGAATAAGACTGCAAAGTTGGAGTCACATTCTCAGGTGTGCCTATTTGTAAGCTAGCCTAAGGAGACTAGGGGTGGAACTATAGTTCTAATGATAACAAAGTGTTTGTATCGACAAATGATATGTTTCTAGAGGAGGACTATATAAGGGAGTTCAAGCCTCGAAGTAAAGTGTTACTCGAGGAGTTAATTGCTGGTTCGACCAGCACACCATCGTCACTGATAGTTGACAAATACATAGCACATTCGACATCTAAGTGTCAGATGCAAGTTAGTCAGAATGACCTACCACCTAGACGTAGTGGGAGGGTTGTACGACAACCTGATTGCTACCTTGGGGTTAGAGAGGCACAAGTTGTCGCATCCAGCGATGGTATATATGATCTATTGACCTATCGTAGTGCAATGAATGATTCTGACAAAAAGGAATGGCTCAAAGCCATGAAACTAGAGATGGAGTCCATGTACTCCAACTCAGTCTGGGAACTTGTAGACCAACCTGATGGGGTGAAACCCATAGTGGATCTATAAGAGAAAGAGGGGAGCAGATGGGAAGGTACAGACCTTCAAGGCTAGGCTAGTGGCCAAGGGCTATACCCAAAAAGAGGGAAGTAGCCATGATCAAAATCCATCCGCACTTTTCTATCCATTGCCACATATTATGACTATGAAATTTGGTAAATGGACGTCAAGACTGCATTCTTGAATGGAAATCTTGATGAGAGTATCTATATGGTACAACCAGAGTGGTTCATAGCCCAAGGTCAAGAGCAAAAGGTTTGCAAGCTGCAAAGGTCCATTTATGGACTTAAGAAGGCATCTTGATCTTGGAAAATAAGATTTGATACCACGATCAAGTCTTATGATTTTGAGCAGAATGTCGATGAGCCTTGTGTATACAAGCGCGTCATTGACGGGAAGGTGGTTTTTTTCTTTTATACGTCGATGATATTTTACTCATTGGGAATGATGTAAAGATATTATCGGACGTGAAAACCTGGCTAGCTAACCAATTCCAAATGAAAGATTTGGTAGAGGCCAGTTATGTTCTTGGGGTTCAGATACTTCAGGATCACAAAAAATGACTGTTAGCTATGTCTTAGGCATCCTATATCGACAAGATCCCTGTGCAATTTAGGATGTAGAATTCCAAGAAAGGCAATATGCCTTATCAGTATGGAATTCATTTGTCAAAGGAACAGTCTCCGAAGACACCTCAAGATGTTGAGGAAATGAGACATATCCCATATTCCACACCAGTTGGTAGTCTCATATATGCTATGTTATGCACGAGACCATACATCTGTTTTGCAGTGGGAGTAGTCAGTAGGTTTCAGTCGAACCCAGGATTGGATCATTGGGTGGTTGTGAAACATATTCTCAAGTATTTTAAGAGAAATGGAGATTATATACTTGTATATTCCGGTGAGGATATGATCCTAAGGGGATATACGGACTCTGATATTCAGACAGATGTCGATTCTAGGAGATCAACATATGGATTAGTGTTTACCCTAGGTGGTGGGGCTATAGTATGGCAGAGTATAAAGCAATCTTGCAATGTTGACTCCACCATGGAGGTTGAATATGTAGCAGCTTGGGAAGCAGCTAAGGAAGTAATCTGGCTCCGTAAATTCTTGGGAGATCTGGAATTTGTTCCAGTTATAGATATACCACTCACACTTTATTGCGATAATAGTGGTGCAGTGGCAAACTCCAAAGAACCAGGAAGCCACAAGAGGGGAAAGCATATAGAGAGGAAATATCATCTCACCAGTGAGATAGTGAAGAGAGGTGACGATACATTCACAAATATTACATCAACAGAGAACCCGATTGATCCGTTTACAAAAACCTTGTCGGCTAAAGTGTTTGAAGGTCACCTAGATGGTCTAGGATTACGTGACATGTCCCATTTTCTCTAGTGCAAGTGGGAGATTGTTGGGATGTATGCCCTAGAGCTACATGTAATGTAAACGGCATTATGTTGAAATAAAATGTGCATTATTCATTCATCAAAGTGTTTGTTTAATTTTCACATATTTTAAATTATCTTGAATACCCTAGATTATTTATGTGGCTTCAGACTTAGTGTATGAGTGTCATACACAATAGGATTTAAGTCTGAAGTTAGTAATCTTAAATAGTCAATAGAGAGCAAACAAAGCGAGTACTTTGTTTGTGGTTTATCTATAGCTGCGGTCCATTCTATATTTTATATATCGACCTTGATCCGGGATCATCCATGTAGAGACATGAGAATGGAGGCACATTGTATGATGTGATCATATAGGACTGGACCCAGATGGAAATGACATTATTTTAATATCCGTTAAACAAAGAAAGTCATTTCGATCTACTAGATGGCCATATATGGATTGATCTTAATCTTGAGTGTATTACGAACTCCTGTATGGCAGGCTATGTCCTTTGATTTACAAAGGTTAGGTTGGTGTAGCAGTCCCGACTAATAACTACGTACTTTAGGGGCATGGTCTGTTGTGTAGCTGAGAACATTTTACATGAATATAGAGTTCACTCATTCTTGCGAGAAGTAGAGGAGTATCTTTCTTAAGGGTTGATTCGGTACTTGAATGGTTAGAGCACTCAAGCCTTTCTATTACGAAAAGAAAGGTTAAAATTCATAATGGTTATGAATAAATCATTCATTAGAGAGTCAATGGCACTTAAGGTAAAAATAATTAGAGGGGTATAACGGACAATATGACCTGGCTCTAATTACGAGATACTCGTGAAGTGTTAATCTGTTGGACAATTATGACCCATAGCGTCACTATTTGTACAGATAATTATGTTGTTGTACAAATTAACTATGTGACAAAGAAGATTGCACTCTTATCATTTGTGATTAGATCACCTAGATATATAAATGATAGGAGGTCCTTGTGATTTGTTCCTGGACGGAGAACGATATGAGACAGTATCAGTCCACGAAGGATAAATCATTAAATATCCCTAGTCAGAGCATTGTCGAGATTGGACATCGATAAATGCGTAAGAGACTAGTATTACACTTGTACGCGTTGTGAGGGCACAACGATATAGTTCTCATATATTTGGGTATAGGATACTCATGCAAGTGTAATAGGAGGTTGTGTTTTACCGATGGTACGGGAAACAGCTTCGCTCTGGATAGATCCCCTCGGAATTCCATTGGTAGTATGACTATGTGTCTATGGAAATCCGAAATCAGGGTAGGTGTATTTGGTCTTAACCTGAGACTTGCACCGCTAATACTTGCGACAATCAATATACTTTGGTTGAGGTCGTCCAGGGCTTTAACAGGTTCTGTGTACGCCAATACTGGGTATATTGAGAATCGTAGTGTGTTGGGTGTGATGTCAAGACGGAAGTGTCACTCCAGTCATATGGAGATGATGGTCACGTAGGATACGGGACTGGTTCTCTTAAATGATGCAGCTCTCGGGATAAAATGACAAGGTCATGTTTATCCGATTATAGAGACTAGTCACCAGACATCCGACATGTGCTTCGTACGGGGCAGACACAACAGCCCCAGGCCTAGCACGTGATCATCCGATACTGGACAATAATACGCAATACTACGTATACTACGCCTGATATAGATCCTTTATTCCGGTAAGGATATTTCCGGAGAATTGGGTAGGCATGGCGCTTTGCTAGAGGCCAACTTTGACTTTTAAATCGGTAAAACGTAGTACTTGGTACTTACGTGTTCGGATAGTCCGACGACCGAATTTACTGCCAACATATCCGGGGATCTCATGGGTCGCTTCCCAAAGATTCACCGATGACGTATGACTCGCACTCTAAATTAATCTGGATTAATAAGAAGAGAGAGAAAATTAATCTGGGATTAATTACGGAGATATTTTATCTGGGATAAAATATCATTAAGAGAGATAACAATTAATTTGGAATTAATCGATAAATTAATATATTTGATATATTAAATGAAATTAGATTTCGACGCGGAATTGAAATTAGATTTTAATTCGGGCGAACGAATTAATTTAGAATTAATTCGTTAGCGATGTGAATAGTGATTTCGCAAGGCGTAATTATTTAAATACAACGCAACGGAAATTCGTTATTTAGAATTAGCGAATCCGAGCCGGGATTGTTTGCGAGCTCATTCGCAATTCGAATTCGAGTGCGGCACGTAAGTCAAATCAAGCATCAAATCATTAGTCGCATCAAGCGTCAAATCACTTGTCACTTTGAGTGATGTGACTTGACAACTTGATTGATGTGATTGATTGATTGATTGATTGATTGATGTAGTGGTTAAAATCTTTAAAAGTTTGACTTTTAAAAGCCAAAAGTGTTGGTATATGTTTGAGTAATCAAATACCAAAATTTACTTAACACATTTTCATCTCTCTCTCACAATATTCTCCTCTCTCTCTCGACAGTTCACTGCCTTTTCTTCTTCTGTTTTCTGCCCAGAAAACCGAGCAAAGGGAAGCCAATAGTGGGATTTTTGTGGCAAAATCTCAAGTGCTAGCACACTTACAAGACATGCGAATGTGATAGGGAAGTCCACCCATGAGCCGGGAATCGTTTGACGAAGCTTAGAGCTCAAAATTTGGAGGCAAAAACCGAAACCAGTAGGCTGTGATCTGCTCACTGCCGAATGCAGTCCAAGGCAGAAAATGGAGTTTCGTTGCTTGCCGCGTCGCTCAACCGATTGATGTGAGTATTCCGCAACTTCTTCGATTTGCATTCGCACATATTTCATGCTTATTATTGATCTTGGGACCTTAATAGAAACCAACAATGGCATCTAGAGCAAGGTTTGAGCATGAAAACGTTTAGGGCTTAAAATTTGGGTAATTTGTATTTGAGCATGATTTGAATAAATTGGTTGTTTGAGTATGCTTAATACATGTTTAATTGAAGATTGATTGGATCAATTTCATGAAATAATGTTTGGAACATTTTTCCCCAAATATTTGGGCTTGGCCGAATATGAGTTGCCCTAAATGTCTTGGAATTTTGATTTTTGATTCATTGGATGAGTTAGAATCATTCGGGAATGTGATTTAATGTCGATTGTGGAATTAATTGGATTGAATTTGAATCGGACAAAATCCCCTCCCTTGGCCGAGACTTTGAGCATGTGATTTGGTTTGATTTTAATCAAAATGTGTTGGACATGTGATGATGTAATTGAGCATGATTAATTGTTTAATTGATGTTTTAGAAATGTTAATTTGGTGATTAATCATGTTATACACTTTGGTTAATTAAATGTGAAATTGGATTTTTATGTTTAATTAAATTGGGCCTTAAAATTGGATTTGGGCTTTAATGTTGTAATTGGGCTTATTGGGCTTTGTTGTACAAAGTTGGGTTTAGGCAAAATTGGTTGGATCCAATTAGGCCCAAAACCGCTTCCATAAAGCCCAAATGCGACTTAATGGACCTTTAAAGTTTAATTGGGCCTAATGGGCCAAGATTGATTTCTAGGTTTATGGGGTAATCCCCGGATTGGATTTTGGTTAATCGGTTTGACCCGAGTTGACCAAAAGTCCACGCCTTAAGAAATTAATTAAAAGCCCATTGGACTTTAATTAAATTGACGTTGGACGTTAATCGGGCTTTGAGACCCGTAGCGATTAAATTTGGAATTAGGTCGAAAAGGTTTATTATAAAGTGTAATATTTAATTTGGAATTAAATAGCGAATTAAAATTAAATGCATATTGAATTGAATTTAATTATGTAGTTTAATTTAATTCGAGAATTCGTACTTTGAGTACTTATTCGCAAAATGAGTTTGACTCGAGCAAAATCAAATCGTTGTTTGAACATTGGATGATCACTAATTATCAGATTAATTAATTTGATTAGATTGATTGATAACATGCTTGTGTGAATACATGGTTGCGATGCATGAATAATGTATATCGGATGGATATTAGATGGGTGGGACAATTTTAGAAATTGTTGTAATAAATTTGATTTATTAATTGGACCTGCGTGTCCAGCCTTATCACCTCCTTATTCTTTGTATTCTCTTCTCACCTATTCCCCTCAATGTAAATGAGGTTTCTTTAGAAGTGTAGTGTAACGGGTAGAAGTAATACTTGTGCTAGCGGGAGAGAGAAATGGAGAGATTTGATCTAGGATCAATGTGTAAAGTATCCATCCGCATATCATTATTATTTTACATACGCGCTTTATTATGTGTTTAGAATGCATGTTTAAGGGTGTATGATGATGAGACCTTAACAAAGATAATAAATTGGTTGCCAATTTGCACTCGAAAAACCCTCGCAAAATATTAAGCGTTTTTCCTTCCATTGAGTGATTCTCACTCAAGATCCGAGACTGGCATTGGCTTTTTGGCCAAAGTCAAGGCCTTTGTCCGTCGAGGATGTGTTTGAATCACGAAGGCTTTGTTCCATATTGGTGTCTTGTCCAAGTTGTGGTTTGTTGGCCAAAGTCAAGACCACTTCTTGTCCATCGACATTGATTACGAAGCTTTCCATGGTCAATGGGTCGCGCTTAACTGGGATCACTAAGTTTGTTGTGCCAAAGCCAAGGCTTAGTTGATTCAGAGGAAAAAGGTTAGGTAATACATTGGATGTATTGGCATATATAAGATATATGTTTCGGACTTGGATGTCCCCCTACCATCTAGGAATTGGATTGGATCCAATTGATCTTAGAGATCTACCTAGTTAATTATCATACAATTTGTTGGCCAAAGTCAAGATTGTGTGATATTTAACGGGATCCTAGCCCACTAGGAAACACGGTTTCCCGAGTACTCGACAGAGGGTTAGAGGCTCGCCGAAAAATAGTGGGAGGCAAGAATTGAATTTGCAATATTCGTTTAATTACTTGCCATACGCGCTCATCACATATATCATTCGTCAAATAATTAAATGTTAGTTGGACTAATATTTAAATTGTTGTTTTAATAATAGTTGGACTATATTCAAACTATTCATTTATAGTTGATTTTATAATTGGATTATAGTAATCAATATAATTGATTTTAATCTATTAAATTATAGTTGATTAATAGTTGGACTATTGTAATCATTATAATAAATAGTACCTAAATCGTTGATTAAATAGTTGGACTATTAGAATCAAGATTAAATTGAAAGATTGACATTTAAAACATAATCCTAGGGAAAATGTATTTAAATGGTTTAATTTTCAAATTGGGAATAATTTCAGGATGGTCCTGGAAAATAATAAGTTACTTTATTTGATAAAATAACATATTATGCCTAAGCCCGGAGTTAAGCAAATAGTAGAGCATAATCTTTGGAAGATTATGTGATGATAACTTTAGTGCTTAATCCATTAAGCTTACCAGTAGACTCCTTAATTTCTGAATCAGAACTAAGGATTAGATCCTTAAAGTATGATAAAGAAATTGAAGGATCTTCAAAAATCTATCCTTAGATTTTAGAAGTACTAAATTGCAATAAATAACTCTTGGAGAGTTAATGACTATTCTCAATGAGATAAAGTCAAAGTTTGCAATTAGGCAAGTAGCGCAAGGCGCACCTTATTTCGATATTCTAGAAGGCCAAGGCTTGGCCAAAGGCTTCTGGAGTGTTGAAAATGGCAAAGGCAAAATCATTATGATCTTCTAGGAAGATAAATGACATATCCCAAAATGTCTGCCTAAAACGGGATCGCGGAAGCGTGACTGCCGTTTGGACAAAGCAGACATGAAGGAATTGAAGACGAGCAAGGCTCTGACTTCAAATATGTTTGTCAACATTATGTTCACTACTAGTATTAAAATTGGATTTAAATACTAGTGTGACTTAATATAATATATTGATGTTCAGAATCTGTTTTGAACAGGATACTGACTTCAATAGAGATTTATCTGCGAATTGTAAACGGGACGAAAGTCGCTGTTTTAACCGTAGATACCTAAGTTTAGGAACTACCTTCGGTGTGTACTTAAATTAGGGAACTGTTATAATGTAACTAGTTTGACTAGAAACATTATCTCTATATCAGTGTTTAACCCCCTTGCGGGTACCCTTTATATTCTAGAACACTAAAGTGTTTTATTATATAAAGATGATATTGAGATAAACACATTAGATGTGAATAACAGAATTTATATTTTGAATATAAATAAATCTCAATATATAATGACAAACAAATAGCTCAAACTGATTTGATCAGATGAAACATATTGTGGCATTGTTGTCTGGGACACAATTAAACAAGAATCGTATATCCACACTTTCGAAGAGTGGGTACTCGGACTATTTGATTCCATTCAAATAAAGTCTACGAATCTAGTTTATTGGGCAAAGTGCCTAAAACACCTTTACTTGGTAAAAGTGCAAATGCCACCGATCTGTTAGCCCTAGTTCATAGTGAAGCAAGTGGGCCCATGTCTAGCTAGGCTAGATGTGGATATGAATATTTCGTGACCTATACGGATGTGGCATCGCGTTATGGTTATGTGTTTCTTTTGAAGAACACAAATCGGAAACTTTTAGAGTTTCGACACGAAATAGAAACAAACAAATCGGCTAAAGTATTAAACGTCACGGTAAGACCGTAATGGAAAATACTTAAGCAATAAGTTTCTAATATACTTGAAAGAGTATAGTATTCTTTCAATGAGGACTCCTCCCGGAACACGTCAGTTTGACGGTGTGTCCGAACTGAGTACCGAATTTTTTGGACATGATAAGGTTAATCATGAGTCGCTCTGAGCTACCATTTCCTTCAACGGATAAGCTTTACAGTGCAAGAACTTATTTTGAATAAGGTTCCATAAAAATCTGTTTGACAGATATCATATTAGATATGAACAGGAAGGAAACCGGGTTTCACATTCCTGAATATTTGGGTATGCTAGGCATATGTTTGGATGATACCAAACTAGAACCCAAATTGGATAAGTGCCAATTGTAGGTTATCTTAGGGATACCAAAGTATAGTACTTATACAACTCATGAGAGAACAATAAGATTGTTGCTCACCATGCGGTTTTCCTAAGAGGAATATCGATATGCAGTGGTAAGTGGGAGGATAGTAAAACTCGATGAAAATCGGAGTAATACTATTCAAGGCACCGAATCCTAATGGAACACAAATAGTTCATCAAGGATTAAACTATTACCAATAATCTTCGTATACACAAGAACCGCGTAGTCGGAGAGAGTCAGAAAACAACCTAGGGTATGGGTTTCTGATCTCACCTCATAAATATGTCAATCTTTTGAGGTATACCAACTGACTACATATGAGGAAGTGATACAAGGTATCGACTCCCTATTATGACAAAGTGTCATGAATCTGAAATGGATTCCATGTATATCAACAAGTTTGGATACTAGTTGATGTACCGCAAGGCATTGTACCTATTGGTACTATAAGTCTTCAAGGAAGACATACATGGATGGCAACATACCAACGTATAAAGCTAGGCTTTTAGAAAAGGTATCGTATCAACATTGTGTTGATTACGATTCAACCTTTTACCTGTTGCCACGGTAAATCCATTTGGATAATGCTTGCTAACGCTGCATGTTTCATTTATGAATATGTCAGCTGAACGGGAAAATCGCTTTCCTGAAAAGGAAACCTTTTGGAGGATGTTTACAACATCCTGTCGGTTTTTTCGTACCAAAACTAGCAAACAAGGTTTGCGGGTTATTCGATCCATGTTTGGATTGAAGCAAGCATAGGTTCTTGGAATTATCGTTTTGATGTAATCATAATGGTTTATGATTTAATTCAAAACGAAATGATTCTTGTGTATATAAGAGGGTTAGTGGGAGCGCACTGACAGTGGATGTCCTATAAATAATGATAATATGTCATTTCTTGGAAATGATATTCCCATATAAATAATCGGTGAAGCTTGGCTTTCGAGAAAAATCTCCGAGAAACTCGTACATTGAAAAATGTACGTGACCTGGTGTCTCATACACTTTGAGCATATGAAGTCACAAATAGGCCAATCCAAGTGATAGTCACTGGATTGATGTTAAGAACATTCGTTAGTATCTTAGAGATCTAAGGATGTTGTCTTAATCTATGGAGAAGGAGAACTTGAAGTGACTGGGATCACTGCAGCAAGTTTCCTAACCGATAAAGACGACTAAAAGTCGCAAACGGTACTATACAGTTTTAATAAAGGAACAGTGAGCTGGAAATCTTCCAAGCAAGATACTGTTACCATATAAACAACAAATGCGGGTTATTGTTGCAGCTGAGGCGGCAATAGAAGCCGTCTGGGTCGATAAACAAATCTAATTGGATTAGATATAATTCTGTTAGCAGCTGAGTTGGGCGTCAGCACAGGCTAAAGAATTAATGGTCTCATCAACGATCCAGATACATACTTCGATATTCATCTGATTCGTTCGGATCATACATCGTGGCGATGTGATGATCGAATAAATCGCATCAGATGATAATCATGCAAATCCGCTGACGAAAGCCTTTCCTCAGCAGTTTGAGCCAACCGTACATAGTTCGGTGTCAGACACTCGAGTGACTGGCTATAGGCCAAGTGGGAGATTGTTGGACAATTATGACCCATAGCGTCACTATTTGTACAGATCATGGTGTTGTTGTACAAATTAACTATGTGACAAAGAAGAGATTGCACTCTTATCATTTGTGATTAGATCACCTAGATATATAAATGATAGGAGGTCCCTGTGATTTGTTCCTGGACGAGAATGATATGAGACAGTATCAGTCCACGAAGGATAAATCATTAAATATCCCTAGTCAGAGTATTATCGAGATTGGACATCGATAAATGCGTAAAAGACTAGTATTACACTTGTGCGCGTTGTGAGGGCACAACGACATAGTTCTCATATATTTGGGTATAGGATACTCATGCAAGTGTAATAGGAGGTTGTGTTTTACCGATGGTACGGGAAACAGCTTCGCTCTGGATAGACCCCGGAATTCCATTGGTAGTATGACTATGTGTCTATGGAAGTCCGAAATCAGGGTAGGTGTATTTGGTCTTAACCTGAGACTTGCACCGCTAATACTTGCGACAATCAATATACTTTGGTTGAGGTCGTCCAGGGCTTTAACAGGTTCTGTGTACGCCAATACTGGGTATATTGAGAATCGTAGTGTGTTGGGTGTGATGTCAAGACGGAAGTGTCACTCCAGTCATATGGAGATGATGGTCACGTAGGATACGGGACTGGTTCTCTTAAATGCTGCAGCTATCGGGATAAAATGACAAGGTCATGTTTATCCGATTATAGAGACTAGTCACCAGACATCCGACATGTGCTTCGTACGGGGCAGACACAATTCCAGCCCCAGGCCTAGCACGTGATCATCCGATACTGGACAGAAATACACAATACTACGTATACTACGCCTGATATAGATCCTTTATTCCTGTAAGGATATTTCTGGAGAATTGGGTAGGCATGGCGCTTTGCTAGAGGCCAACCTTGTCTTGTAAATCGGTAAAACGTAGTACGAGGTACTTACGTGTTCGGATAGTCCGACGACCGAATTTACTGCCAACATATCCGGGGATCTCATGGGTCGCTTCCCAAGATTCACCGATGACGTATGACTCGCACTCTAAATTAATCTGGGATTAATTAGAAGAGAGAGAAAATTAATCTGGGATTAATTACGAGAGATATTTTATCTGGGATAAAATATCATTAAGAGAGATAACGATTAATTTGGAATTAATCGATAATTAATATATTTGATATATTAAATGAAATTGGATTTCGACGCGGAATTAAAATTAGATTTTAATTCGGGCGAACGAATTAATTTAGAATTAATTCGTTAGCGACGTGAATAGTGATTTCGCTAGGCGTAATCATTTAATTACGACGCAACGGAAATTCGTTAATGGAATTAGCGAACCCGAGCCCGGGATTGTTTGCGAGCGCATTCGCATTTCGAATTCGAGTGCGGCACGCAAGTCAAATCAAGCGTCAAATCATTAGTCGCATCAAGCGTCAAATCACTGTCACTTTGAGTGATGTGACTTGACAACTTGACTGTATGATGATTGATTGATTGATGTAGTGGTTAAAAGCTTAAAAGTTTGACTTTTTAAAAGCCAAAAGTTTGGTAATGTTTTGAAATCAAATACCAAAATTTACTAACACATTTTTCTCTCCTCATCTCTCTCTCACAATATTCTCCTCTCTCTCTCGGCAGTTCACTGCCTTTTCTTCTTCTGTTTTCTGCCCAGAAAATCGAGCAAAAGGAAGCCAATAGTGGGATTTTTGTGGCAAAATCTCAAGTGCTAGCACACTTACAAGACATGCGAAGGTGATAGGGAAGTCCACCCATGAGCCGGGAATCGTTTGACGAAGCTTAGAGCTCAAAATTTGGAGGCAAAACCGAAACCAATGGGCTGTGATCTGCTCACTGCTGAATGCAGTCCAAGGCAGAAAATGGAGTTTCGTTGCTTGCCGCGTCGCTCAACCGATCGATGTGAGTATTCCGTAACTTCTTCGATTTGTATTCGCACATATTTCATGCTTAATATTGATCTTAGGACCTTAATAGAAACCAACATAATCTATATGTAGTGACTTTATCAATGGACATTAACTTGGTTCGGCTTAATATATCATCTGCGGCAACGATAATGCAACTTCAGGTTTTTAGTGGAATAACCCGGAGTTAATAATTCGAAATATTTAATTAAGAGCTTAATTAATATTTCGAGATTATTGGAGCTCGGAACCATAGGTCCATTTGGTCCTTGTGCTAACTCGATATACTATAGCAGATTTAGTATAATTGGATAGTCCAATTATATACTCACATATGTATAAATATTATTAATATGATTAATAATATTTTTGTCACACTTGGAACTATATATTAAAAGTTAATATATGGTTTATATAATAAATGATTATATGATAATTATTTATTATTAATAATAAAATTATATATGATATAATTTAAATGAACGAAAAAATTGGAATTTCTAATCTTTGGGTTTTGCAAACCCTTGGCATTATTTTGGTAGTTACACAATTTAAATGGGTATTAACTATTCAACTTTGTAACATATATTTGCTTTAAGGAAAGTTAATATGGTTGTTACAAAAATTAATGGAAAATTTATATTTTTCCTTACCTTGGCCGAAACTTGCTAATGGAGGAGGGGAGGGAATTTGTTTGTTTTGGAAACAAATAATCCTAAGTATAAAAGAAAAATGGTTTTTTTTTGTCTAATCTCATTCTCTAACCCTAGCCTCCATCTTCTTCTTCTCAAAACCCTCTCAAGAGTTGAAAACGACAAAAACAATAGAAAAGAAGAAAACAAAAACTAAACACATGTGTGATTAAATCTCTGAAACGTTTAGGGATTATTTTGTGAGTCTTGCCCACACAAGTTTCCGTTGGTAATGAGATATAGTTCGGAAGACTTTGTGGTGTCGAATAAATCTTCATCTTCATCTCTTTCTTGTTGTTCACGGCAGTGAGCATTATTTTGTTTTTTTCTCATTGCCGCCCATTTACTTGGTGAAACGGAACTCGATTTGGTTTCATTTTAATCCAGTTTTTTGGGGAACATTTTGTGATGTTTTGGGGTTGTTTTGGGGCTATTTTCAAGTGAAAAATCAGAACCGAAACACAGCCACTATCCGCACATTTCAGGGGCTGTTTCGGCAGTGCACTGTGTGCGTATCGGGTCCAAAACAGTCCAGTTTTTGTTCGACTATTCGGGGTTGTTCGCTGACTGTTCTGGAGCTGTTTCGGGGCTGGAATTTTGTCTAAACCAGAAGTAAAATTTCAGTGGGTGTGGCAGTAGCATTCGGCAACTAAAGAAGAAGGGCAGAAAAAAAATTCCTAGTCTGATCCGTGTGCCTAAACTGTTTCCGCTGCGCAAGAAAAGCGTTTCCTACATCTAATAGATTGATTGATGTTTGAATGGTGATTTTAGTTTGAAAACAAGTAAATAAACAGTGCGAAAGTAAAATAAAGGAAAATCAATATTATAAACTTATCTAGGGTTGTGAATCATTCCAATATCTTTTAAAGATGAAGTGGTTAGCTTATGTTTGTGCAATATATCGGTTTATTAACCTGGAACACGAATTTATGCAAAACCCTCTTCTGATGGTCAGATGCAAACTCCCAGTGTAACCCAATTAATCATATTCCTATGTTAACCAAGTTACCTGAATTCATTAAGATTAAGTTCCAATTATGGCTACCCCCGCCCGACAGGTATATTCCTATCCTATAAGGAAATCTACCTTAGATTCATTTGCCCCGATGTGAGATCGTGAGCTATTGAATCTAAGGCTAAACCTAAAATCTATTTTCCAAGTTCATTTTAAGTTTACTAAATCAATCTTACCGGTGATATTAGAATTCATCACACCTCTAGATAATATGTTTAGTTACAAAAATACCTAAAATTATAAAATACATAGTTAAACAGAATAACAAAATAGAAAATTAAAAAAGTAAAGAAAATTACAACAATAAAAGAAAATATTAGAGCTAGGGGTTTCACTTTTAATACTTCAAATATAGATTACTCCCTTATCAATTAATCATTTCTTGAATTAATTATATTAAAAACCGACCATATAGGCGGTGAATTCATTTATCCAAAGTCCAACCGACCATATAGGCGGTAAGAAAATCATATAAATCGACCATGTAGTCGGTAATAAGGTTAGCACCTAAACCGATCATATAGGCGGAAACTAAGTCCAATAATATAAAACTGGCCATATAGGTGGTAAATAATTAATTCAATTTACTTATTTAAGTTAAGGGAGTAAATCTAAATTATTATATTAAATGTTTCCCCCAGACTCCAGCAAAAAGAGATTATCTACTCATGATGTAATTAAAAACACACAAAAATTTATTAATTAAATATAGAGAAAATACAAGAAAATATAAATAATCATGGAAGACACTTTCTTTTAGATTTTCATAGAGAAATCCCCTAAAGAAAGCATGAAAAATATACAAAGTTTAGCTTGGTATTTATAGGCAAATATAAAGGCTTCCACCAATTTCTCCACCAAACATGCCCAAAATATGGCACCAAATCCTCCACCAAACATGCAAGCATGTTTTGTGGAAGTTTGACAATTTCCATTTTTTATTTTTTTTTGTTTTTGAAAATGACTTTAATAATTACACATAACACACTTCCGTAGTTTTCATCAATTTCCGTAATGAAAACTTCAGAATTCAAAATCATATGAACTTCAAAGTTGTAGCTCTTTGAGTCTTCTTAATATGGAACTTGAATCACCTCAATATTATATCGGAATAAAAAGGTATGGCCAAAATACGAATATTATGCAAAGTTGAAATTTCCAAAATTGTACTTCGTTAGAACTCCATTTCAAGTTTCCAATCTCCAAAATCAAAATATCAAGTCCATTTTTTACCCTTATTTGTTTCACATTTTGTCCTGATTGATTCCATTAAGTCCCGCTTTTATTTTATCTACAAAATAAACTAAAACACATCAAAACATTCATAAAACTCGAGAAACTATACAAAATATTAAGTAAAATGGGTGGTAAATATTGATATATTTTCGCTCATCACACCCTCAAAACTAACATTTTACTATTCCTCGAGCAAAACAACAAAATAAAATGCAATAAACAATTAAAATTAAACTAAGCCACTTTCATAGGGATCACGGTTGCATTTAGCGTATGCAACAAGCCTTTAAACCCCTTGGTGTCCCTAGTGGACGAGTTGTAGTCTCGTGAGGACTTACAGTGACGATACCCACAAACATCAATCAAATGCACACAAAAGCAAAAAGATAAAAAGATAAACAAGTTAATGACTGAACAAATGAAACTTCTTATCCAAGTTAATAGTTGTTTTCTTTCTTTATAAATTACCAAATAAGTAAATTCTCCGATTATTTTTATCATTCTCCATATACACAACCAACAAGGTATTAATCAGCTCATTGTGCCCACAATATTCATAAGTGTAGTTGAAAAGTGAGTAATATTTTTGTCATAAAGTTATATCAGAATTCACACCTTTTTTAGCAATGGATTTTTTTATTTTTTTATTTGTTTATTTATTTACAACATCTTCAATCCATGTAGCGAGCTTTAGGCCAGTGACTCCCAAGCCAGTTGGCTTCAGGGAACTAGGTGTTAAGACACCCTTACAGACTTAATTACTCGGATTTCATATATCTTTCTTTTTTTTTTTTTTTTTTTTTTTATTTACAACATCTTCAATCCATGTAGCGAGCTTTGGGCCAGTGACTCCCAAGCTAGTTGGCTTTAGGGCACTAGGTGTTAAAACACCCCTACGGATTTAATTACTCGGATCTCTGATGTTTCTTTTTTTTTATTCCATCGCTTTTTTAGATGTTTCCTCCAATTAAACTAGAGCACTGAATATTACAAACTTTTCAATTACAACTCATGGTCATATGTTACCATGCATATTGATAATACCTGTCAACTGAGCATACGAAGATCCAATTTAATCAATATTATGGAGAATTCACAAATTAAATAATTCAAAATGAAATAAACAAAAATTAACTTGTTATGAAATAGGTTGAGATAGGTCTCAGGAGTGGAAATTCCTTACACAGCTATCTTAAATACCATTCCACCTGATTAGTCAAGTTAAAAATACAAAAACAAAATTTTTTTTTATTTTTTTTGAATTTTTGACTAAAAATCAAATAAAAACAACACAACGAAAAATAAAAACAAGATACTAGTCAACTATTCCCCTCCCCCAAACATAATTGAGACATTGTCCCCAATGTCTAAAAAGTAGAAGAATAGTTTAGAAAATAGTACCTGGTTAGCTGAAATTCTACATCTAAAAAGAAAATTAAAGGTTAAGATCTAGATTTATCCGACGCTTCTTACCACGATCATTATCAGACCAGTTTATCTTGGAAAGGATAAGGTCAATTTTTGGTTCAAAGGCTAAGACTTGGTCAATTAAATCATGGGTTGTTCTGGCAGTGAAGAGGATATCTTTTACAGGCTTTGACACTAACCCATTTCTCCGGGCATCATCAAGAAACACACAAAGAAAATCATAAAATCCATCAGCATTAAATAGTCCAATCGATTTATGATACATGTTCAAGTTTACCCAAGATAGCACCGAAAATATTTCCTCCATCGTGCCCAAGCCACCTGGCAAAGCAATAAAAGCATCAGCACGGTTAATCATTTCAACTAGTCGTTCGGACATACCTGGCATGATGCATTCATCTCTGTTTGATGGTCATATAAGATTTGCTTCTGCAAAGGTTTTAGGATGATTCCCAAAACTTGACTACCTCATTCCTGTACGGCCCTTGAAACGCACCCCATTAGTCCAAGGTTTCCATCGCCATATACTAAGTGCATATTCCTTCCAGCTATGACTCGACCCAATTCATGTGCTGCCTCAACGAACTCTAGCTTAGAACCAACACTAGTACGACAAAACACACAGATATTTACAACTCGTCTTCTTGAAGTTGCTTCCATTTTTTTATATATATTTCTTTCTCGAATCTTGATGTCTTCAAGAGTTCAATGACGAGCTGAATTTATGGAACCTGAAAAATGGTGAGTAAAAATAGCACTAGTACCTGCCAAATGACAATTAGTAACTAAACAATCAAATATATCGTGAAAGTCAAAAAGTCTGGATCCTGTCGGATAAAATAAAAGAGAATAACAAAACAATTATTAGATAAATACAAAAAGAAAATAATATTTACAAAAAGTAACGGCTTGATTGACTTCTATGCATCAGGGACAAGCTTCTCATCCAATTTTCTTATAAATTGGAAAACAATGTCTTTTAAAGTCAGATTCTCGAGACTTAAATGTTGTCTTTCTTTTCGAAACTGTGTATGTAACATGTGAATTGCGTGATGCATATATCCACTAGAATGCGTCTCAAGAGTCAATGATATGTCATCCAAAGACTCCTTACTCATGTCATCCCTAATGAATTTAATTTTATCTTCATGGTTATTAGACATCATTCCTAAAGAACGATAATGAGTATTACATGTCATGCGTGTACATTTATAGTAAACACCTAGTCTTTTAACTCTTCTCTTTTTAGCATAGGTGTTTCTTCTTAAACCAAGCATATATGACACAAAAGAATCAGAGGACTCACCTACCAATCAGACATGTGCTTCAATAATCCAACGAATGTCATTAGGAATACCTTTGATCATCAGTAATCTCATTTGTTCCAAACAAGCTTTGTAGACTTTCATCAGAGAGTTTTGAGGGAGAGAAGGAAATTTCTTGTGAATATTTGCGAGAATGTCTTCCATCCTGTTTGTGACTTTACCTACAAAAATTACACATACAAAAGTAAAAACACACCAAATTTCAATATATACACAAATTGCATGGGTTGCCTCCTGCTAGCGCTAAGTTTAATATCGTCAGCTAGACATGACTGCCCGAATGTTAGGCTAGATCTGAAAGTGTGACACTTTCTTTTTGTCACTCCAATGATTCTCCCCAGTAGTGTTGACACGCTTGCTTTTAACTTTGAATTTTTTATTAGAGTTGGGATCATGTAACTCAACGGTTTTATCTGGTAAAACTTGGGTGATTAAGAATGGACTTGACCACCATAATCTTAACCTCTGAAGAAAAAATTTCAACCTTGATTTACTGAAAAATAACCGCTGTCTCGGTTCCAGTTGTATGCGCACTATTTTCTCATCATGTCTCTTCTTGGCCTTTTCATTGTACAGTTTGGCATTCTCAAAAGGTTGTATGTGAAATTCCTCAAATTCGTTTAGTTGGTGGAGCCTTTTCTCTTCAGTTGCTTGTAGATCATGATTTAACTTCTTTAATGCGCAATACACTTTATCTTCAAGCTCCACAGCAGATTGCATGCTTTAAGTTTGTCATTGGAACTTTGCATTTCATCAGAGTTCTAGACGGTGCTATATATCATATCAAGTCTGAAACATTCCTCCTTCTTTTCGTCATTCGGGAAGTCCATGAATTTGAAAACATTGAATGTTACTTCTTGGTCTTATACCCTCATGGTTAGTTTACCTTTTTGTACATCTATAATGGTTTGACCTATAGTCAAGAATGGTCTCCCAAGGATGATGGGCATGTTTTCATCTTCCTCCATGTCAAGAATAATAAAATCTACTAGGAAAATGAATTTGTCGACTTTGACCAGCACATCTTCAACTACACCTTTCGGAAATGTGAGAGTTATATCAGCAAGTTGCAAAGAGACTGAGGTGGGCATTGCTTCTCCGATCTGCAGTTTCCTATAAATAAAAAAAGACATCAATTAACACTAGCACCTAAATCACACAAAGCTTTACCGAAGTTATGTTCTCCTATGGTGCAAGAGATAGTGAAACTGTCATGATCTTTCAATTTTGGGGGAAGCTTCTGCTGAATGATGGCGTTGCATTCTTTTGTCAATGTTATTATCTCGTAATCTCCCAATCTTCATTTTCACGACATAATATCTTTTATAAACTTGACATAGCTGGGCATTTGTTCCAACGCTTCTACAAATGTAATGTTGATATGCAGCTTTTTGAAGATCTCCAGGAATCGAGCAAATTGTTTTGCTCGTTTATTTTTCTAGAGACGCTGTGGAAAATATGGAGGTGGAGTAAATCTTTCTCGATCATTTTCCTTTGCCTCTTTTTCCTCCATCTGTTGTTTAGCTCTGCTGCTTTATTTTGGAACTTCCTCAACAGTTGCCTTGATTACAACATCTTTTTTGATTTCAGTACCGCTTTTAGAAGTGATGGCATGACATTGCTCATTCCCCATGTTCCTTGGATTTGGTTTTGTGTTGCTAGGAAGTGTACCTTGCGGTCTGTAACTCTGAGCATTGGCCAGTTGTCCAATTTGATTTTCTAATGCCTTTATAGAAGCAGTTATACTTTGATTCAATGCTGATTGGGCTTGAAATATAACTTCATTTGATGCTGCTTGATTTTGAATTAATGCTGCTTGATTTTGAAACATAGCATCATATTTGGCTTATTACTTTTTCATCTAAGCAAGCAAATCTTCTATTTCTAGCTTCTTCTCATACTCATGTCTTTGATTTTGATGTTGGAATCTTGATGGTGGATTATTCCTTTGCCCTTAATTGTTGTTCCATGCGAAATTGAGATGATTCATCCACTCTGGGTTGTAGGTATTGGAATATGGATTATTCCCATGTCTGTTGAAATTGTTGACATAGTTAACTGTCTCATCATGTTGGTTGGTCCCTAATGCTCCTTCTGTTGGGCTATATGCCCTAGAGCTTCATGTGTTGTAAAACGGAATTGATTATTGTAATAATTATAAACGCATTATTCAAATCAGCCCCTTTGACCACACCTCACCGCATCAACAAACCAGACGCCACTTAGCCACCTGCACCTTACCTCATCAACAAACCAGCCGCCACTTAGCCACCTAAAAGCCTCACGTAACAGCCCCTTCAAGCCACCTGCCCCTCAAGCACTCCACGCCTAACAAACCTTCAGCCGCACTGACCAAAACCCTCCCTCAAAACAAAACAAACCCTGCAGCCCCACGAGCCAGACACGTAGACCAGCCCACTCAACAACAAACAACGCACAAAATCAGTCCATTCCCACAATATTACGCCCCCCTTTATCACGTCAAACTGCCTCCCTAGACTGCCAGTTAATTACCCTAAAATCTGCCTCACGCTAAGTCCCCTCGCTGCACGCACAAAGCCCCCTTCATGCCCACTGCCTCACGCATAATTACCCCTAAAAACTACTCAAAACAGTCCCCATAACCTCACATAAAAACTCCCCAAAACAGTCCCCAAAACTACCCGAAACTGTACCCCGAAACCGCACAAAACAGTCCGTTAATACACCAAAATAGTGATCAGAAAACCGCGAGGAAACAACAGCGAAACGGGGTGAAAACAGCAGCCCGAAAAGCGAAACAGTGAGGAGAAACGTTGGATTAGTGAACCAGAAAAGTTACGGAGCAATAACCCTTCCGACGGCCGTGTAACGCGCTTTCGTGAGACGACAAAAGAGGTTAGACCTGAGGGCGCCTTTTTATTTATCCTCTTTCATTTATTTTATTTATTTTAAAAAATATTATTGCATGAGAGTCGTTTGAAGCATGATGTGATTGTTGGATGAGCGGGATATGTGTTCCCTTTTGTGGTATATCGGATGGAAACCCGGACGTAAATTCCGTAGCCGATTCCGAATGGACGGTAGTATGGTCTGCACTCGGGATACAAAGCCACGTACCACTTAAGAGACACGTATCTCGTCTCATCCTAATTTGTATTTGAGCATGTTATAGTTTATAGGTTGTTTATTTATTGTTTAAAGCATGATTTAATTTAGTTTTGTTATTTAATTTTCAAAGCATGATTGTGTTATTTAGGCATGTTGTTTCTTCATTCTTTATGCATGATGTTTCGTTTAGTTTATGTTTATGTTTAATTAGTTATTTGTTTACTTGGTTTAATGGTTCAATATGCTTGTTGTGGTACATTGCGTGGAATTATTTGGATGAAAGCATGTTAGATCTAAGTACCCTTTGAGCATGATTATTGAGTAGACTCGGTTAGTTTATTGCACAAATTATATCATCACAAGTGACATAAGTAAGGGACCATTCCGAACCCAACGGTTTGAGGTCTTCCCTTGCGAGGGGTGAGTGCGGCCTTAAATCTTTGTCCCGGTTCACACCGGGTGGCGACTCCATGTTATTTCATACTTCCCAACTAGGCCGCGAGCCTAGAACAGCGTCGCCGATTTCTGTTGTCTACAGTCTGGCGACTCCACTGAGGATATAGAGAATCGGCTCCGAAATAATGTCTTGTAATGTTTGTGATTTGTGCTTTAATTAATCATGACTACTGTGTTTATGCTTATGTTTTGGACCGTTGTCATTTGGAATTAGTTGGAATCTTTGTCAAAAAAATGTGGACTCGTTGGGCCATTTAAACCGGGACAAGTTCATGTCCTTTTGACAATTAGGCCAAAATTTCTAAAATGCCGATGGGCCAGTTTGTGTTTGTGCCTTTTATCATTTGAAGTTATTTAGTTATGTTATCGCAAAGTGTAAACCTGTTGGGCCTTTTCAACTGGGACAAGTTTGCACTGCGTAATAGTGTGATTGAATACTTTAAAATGATAACGGGCCAATTAATGTAAATTCTTTTATGAGCTTGTTTATTTGCATTGCACACATTACATGCATACATGCATCATGTTAACCCTTTGTGTCTTAAAAGCCATCATAGACTCCCGTTGGGTTGGGAGGTAAGAAAGGTTTGTCAAGGGATCATCAACCAGTATGAGCAAATCAGCCAACGAGGAATCCCGCCTAGGTCGATTGGAGATCAAACTAGCCGAAAATGTTGAGCAATTGCAAGTTTTGACCAATGTTGTGGCCAGTTTGACTGTACCCCGTGTAGCCAATGACAGAGACTTGTGCAACCAGAATGAAAGAACCATTGGAGAATCTTCAAAGACCGAGCCTACTTCCTCAGAGATTGCCCCTGTCAGAAACAGACAATTCTCCAGCTTGGGTAAACCGTTGTCAAAAGTGTTTGAAAAATTGAAGATGCAAGGAGAATGAGAGTTAAAAAAGAATGATTGAAGCCATACAAGTTCTACCTCAAAAGTCTGGCACAGACTAACCCTGATTGCAAATTTCAACACTTGCCGAAGGAAATCGGATGACAGATGCATTGGCGACACTAGCCTCGACTTGGGAAGATAAAAAAAAATTGGTGACGAGACCACTTGTGCTGATAACTGCAAGCAAGCCGCTATATGAGACCGAAAGGATATCGGATGTGGAAGCTGATGATAGAAAGCCTTAGTATCACAATGTTCAGAGGTACCTGGAACACAGAGAATTATCAGAAGAAGTAAGCAGAAAAGACAGAAAGTTAAAAACAAAGGGCAAGAGACTACCAGATTTGGGAAAGAAGGAATTCACCGAATTGGTCGACGTAAGCAGATTGAAGCTGCACTTTGCCTAAAGGAAAGAAGATTGAGCGGTCACCAAGGAAATTGGCGGAAGGTCTAACCCAACGGGATAGGAAACATATACATGCATACACGTAACGCACTTGCAACTCTTGTGTTTGTTCTATGTTTGCAGGTTTCAAACGGAAGAGAAAAGCCAGCAGGAGGAACAACATGGCGTCGAGGAGCACAATGAGGGTCTCACCCATCAAGAACAGGGAGTATCTCTACACATATGTGTGTATACATTACATGTACACGTCTTTATTCTGTTGTTTTGTATTTGCAGGTTTAAAAAAACAAACAGCAAAAATCGAAAAGCGGCAAACACTAAAGATGACGGTGAAGCCACATTGACAGAAGAATTTCGGTCATGTCTGGCTGAAGACGATGAAGTTAACGCTAACAGGGAGGCAACCAGTGCACTTTGTTGCGATTTCTGTTTTCATGTTTTGTGTATACATGTTGTTGAGTTTTTAATTTTGTGTGTTATTTTTGTAGGCAAAAGCAAAGACGGAGCATGTTAAGACAGAGGGAATGGTGTTTGGGCAATCACAAGAATGGGAGCTAATTCATTAGTGGTGGCAGAGTAAAAGAAGAATTCATGAGATGCATCATAATGAACTTATGCCAAGCAAGAGGCGTATTGAGTACACAATTCATTTGCTTTAATTATTGCTTTGATTTGCCTTCTTTTGTTGTTTTCTGTTATTTTCGTGGACAGGATCCACAACTTTTGACCTTTTAGGACTTACTTTGTTATTTTCTGTTATTTTCGTGGAACGAATCCACAACTTTTTGACATCTCACGATTTCTCTCGTTGTTTTCGCAGACAGGATCTAGTAACTTTTTGACTTATGACGACTCCTTTTGTGGTTTAGCTAACCATCGTTATTGCAATTATTGTTCACCTCTTTTGCAGGTCCTATAAATTCAGCTTGGCATTGCTCTCCTCAACACGATCAGACATATATCCAAAGTAAAAAAAAAAAATGGAAGCAACCTCACAGCAGCGAGTTAAGCAAATTTGTGTTTTCTGTGGATCCAACACTGGTAATAAACCAGAATTCATTGAGGCTGCAAAGGAATTGGGCGAGTCATAGCTGAGAAGAACATGCACCTAGTATATGGCGGTGGCAATCTTGGGATAATGGGAATCATTTCAAAAGCCGTTCAGGAAAGGGGCGGTCATGTTTTGGGAATCATTCCAAAACCTTTGGCGGACGAACATTTGATTGGACCAACAAATGGAGATGAACGCATTATATCAGGTATGTCTGAACGACTCCATGAAATGATCAATACTGCTGATGCGTTTATTGCGTTACCAGGTGGACTTGGTACCCTTGAAGAAATATTCAAGGTAGCATCATGGGCGCATTTAAACATTCATCGGAAGCCCATTGGAATACTCAACATTGAGCATTTCTTCGATTTTCTATTTGTGTTTCTCGCGGAAGCCAAGAGACATGAGTTCGTCACCAAATCTATGGGAGATATTTTCTTGACTGCGGCAAAGCCCGAAGAGTTGATTGACCAGATCCTAGCTTTTGAACCGAAGCTCGACCCCGTTCTCTCCAAGTTGGACTGGACAGATAGTGATCGTGGCAAGAAGCGCAGACTGGACATTGATCTGAATCAGTGATGTTTCCCTGCTGACCAGGTATTGCAGGCATGAGGCCTATTTGAAAGTTTGTGTTCTATTTTAATTATTGAAAAAAAAAAAGTAAAGAAAAAAAAATAAAAAAAAAATGGAAAAAAAAGAAAGAAAAATTGAGTGAGAGAAGTCTTTGATAGTTAGACATATGTCCGGTGATGACATTGTTTGCTGTAGGGAGAAACCCTAGAAACGATAAGTGCGAGACACGCTCTCTTCCGGTATTCTGAATGGATTGATCTGAGTTAGACTCACGTGCACTTAATTACGGGATCCTAGCAGTAGAAACCTCAGTAGTTATCGAGATGACTAGTTGAAGAGATGACGAATCGGTGAATGACCGTTTGCCTGGGTGTCCACCCTGATTTACTAATGCTATGATATATGATATGGTGGGAAATAAAGTAAAAGTCTCTAAAAAAAAAAAAATAGACCACCTATAACCGATAAGCGTGAAGCTACCCATGGGCGAGTATTAGGACCACCATGAGGAGAAATGCTACCTTAAAGGGTAGGTGTGTCAAAAAAAATTGATTGAAAAGAAAGAGAAAAAAAAAGATGAAAACCATATCATGTTGAGTATGCTGAAGTAATCACAGAATGTGATTAAGACATCCAGGTTGGTTAGACCCACTAGTTCGATTCTCTGAAGCGAAATCACCAAGTTGACCCACTTAAGGAACAAGCTGCGAAAGAGCCTTAGCGCGCACACACACTAGGAGTCTAGTTCAGATCACCTATTCAGACGATCAGAGTTGAGTGTATCGAGTACTTTGAAGGTTCTCTGGTTTTGACACAAAACATTCGTTGAGGATGAAAATATGTTTAGCTATTAAGATTGTCTCGAGGAAAGCAATATAATAGGTTGAAATAAATCATTTGCATAATTATCAATCTTTGCCGGGTACGGCACTCTGCGGGGCGAGGCCCACATCAGTATCAGTTTGGGATGAGGCCCACATCAGTATCAGTTTGGGGCGAGGCCCACATCAGTATCAGTCGGTGGCGAGGCCCACATCAGTATCAGTTTAGGGCGAGGCCCACATCAGTATCAGTTTGGGGCGAGGCCCACATCAGTATCAGTTTAGGGCGAGGCCCATATCAGTATCAGTTTGGGGCGAGGCCTATACCAGTTTGGGGCGAGGCCCACATCAGTTCAGTCTGGGGGCGAGGCCCATATCAGTATCAGTATCAGTTTGGGCAAAATAACAGTAGTTGATCAATATAGGAATAAGAGTTATTTCAGATATATTAATCAATTGAGAATGTCTCAATCTATCATGCGAATACTTGACCTACCCTACGGCGGCACTTATTTATGGGATGATAGATAACTGTGGCATAGTAATTCTTTTAGGTTTCTAATTAATTATACATTGATCATGCATCATGTTTAATTTTATGCCTAAATGTTTGACAATTTCAATATGCGATTATGAATGTTGAATGCGAGTTTATTATTTTTCAGCCATGGCATCTGCAATTATCTAAATTATCAACAACAAGAAAAATTAACCATGGATAATTGTTAAATGGAAAAGTGACATGAATATTATCTTGGTCTGCGAAGACCTTAAATTTGTCCTAATGGAGGAATGTCCTCCTGAGCTAGCACCTAATGCTGGCAGATATACGTAATGCCTATAATAATTGGATTAAAGCTGATGAGAAAGCCCATAGCTATTGATAGCATCCATGTCTGAGGTTTTCTTGCTACACAGCATGAGCCTATGGCGACAACATCAATGATTATGCAGTCATTATAGAACATGTTTGGGCAACCTTCAGACCGGCAATAACATGAGGCAATTGCCTCTGTATTGACCGCTAAAATGAAGGAAGGCACATCAGTTCGAGACCATGTGTTAAGGATGATGACTCATCTTAATATGGCTGAAACCCATGGTGCACGTATTAATGTGCAAAGCCAGGTGACAATGATCATGGAAACCCTTCCGAAGAGTTCCTGCAGTTTAAGAGCAACTATTCTATGAACAAGTTGACTTTCACGTTGACTAAACTGCTGAATGAGCTCACCAATTACGAGTCTGTTATGAACGGTCCTCGTAGGCCCAATGCCGAGGCAAATATTGTCGAATCTTCTAAATCTACAAAGAAGAAGAAGAAAGGAAATTGGAAGGTAAAGGCAAAACCAATGAAAAAGAATAACAACAAAAGCTCCAAATGAACCAATACCAAAGGAAAATATTTCCATTGTGAACACCAAGGACATTGGAAAAGGAATTGTCCAAAATACCTTGTAGAGCTTAAAGAGAAGAAGAATACAGGTAAATATGATTTACTTGTCATTGAGTCTCTTTTGGTGGAGGATGATAAATCCATATGGATTGTTGATTCTGGTGCCACTAACCATGTTTGTTGTTCTTTGCAGCTACTTGATTAATTGAGGGACCTTGCTGAAGGTAGCTTTACCATGAGAGTTGGGACATGGGATGCTGTTTCAGCTAAAGCAGTGGGAGATTCCAAATTAAACTTTAATAAAAGTTATTTGTGTTTGAATGGTGTGCTATATATTTCTAGTTTTTGCAGGAATTTGATTTCTGTAACAAAACTTATGGAATGTGGTTTTTCTGTTTCATTAATAATAAGTCAGTTATTATTAGTAGAAATGGAATAAATATATGCACGGGAAACTCCGAAAATAATCTATATGTAGTAAGACCGTTAATGCATGATTCACTCTTTAATACTGAAATGTTTAAGATTGAAAGATCTAAACCAAAACGGCAAAAGATTTCTCATGATGATACCTATATATGGCACCTTAGACTTGGTCACATTAACCTTGACCGGATGGATAGACTAATTAAGAACGGAGTTTTAAATCAGTTAAAACTCGATACCTTACTTGTCTGCGAATCCTGTTCAGAAGGCAAAATGACTAAGAGACCTTTTACTGGAAAAGGGATAAGAGCCAAAGAACCACTTGAGCTAATAAATTCGGACGTTTACGGACCAATGAATGTAAAGGCACGAGGTTGTTATGAATACTTCGTCACTTTCATTGACGATTATTCTAGATATGGGTATGTTTATCTAATGCAGCACAAGTCAGATACATTTGAAAAGTTCAAAGAGTATCTTGCTGAGGTTGAGAACCAGTTAGGTAAAAGCATCAAAATTCTATTATCAGATCGTAGAGGTGAATACCTTGATAGAGATTTCGAGGAATTCTTAGTTGAGCATGGAATTGTTTCACAGCTCATAGCACCTGGAACACCACAACAAAACAGTGTTGCAGAAAGGAGAAATCGAACCCTGCTAGACATGATAAGATCAATGTTTAGTTATAGTACTCTACATAGTTCATTCTAGGGGTATGCATTGGAAACATCAATGTATATCCTGAATGTAGTTCCTTTTAAGTCTGTTCCTAAGACTCCATTAGAGTTGTGGAATGGTCGTAAAGCTAGTTTGCGACATTTCCGCATATGGGGGTGTCCAGCACATGTGCTAAAGAACAAGACTACTAACTTGGAACCACGTTCACAGGTGTGCCTATTTGTAGGCTATCCTAAGGAAACTATGGGTGGATTCTTTTATAATCCAGAAGATAATAAAGTATTTGTATTGACAAATGCTATATTTCTTGAAGAGGATTATATGAGAGAATTCAAACCTCGAAGTAAAGTGTTACTTGAGGAGTTACTTGCTGGTACGACCAGTGAACAATTGTCAAATGTTGACAAAGACATAACACCTTCAGCATCTGAAATTCAGATGTAAGTTTATCAGAATACCATGCCACCTAGACGCAGTGGGAGGGTTATAAGACAACCTGAACGCTATCTAGGAAATGGTGAGGTACAAGTTGTTGCATCTTGTGATGTATAGATGATCCATTGACCTATCGTAGTGCAATGGATGATATTGATAAAGAAGAATGGCTCAAAGCCATGAACCTTGAGATGGAATCCATGTACTCTAACTTAGTCTGGGAACTTATGGACCAACCTAATGGAGTAAAACCCATAGGTTTCAAGTGGATCTACAAGAGAAAAAGAGGAATAGATAGGAAAGTACAGACTTTCAAGGCTAGGCTAGTAGCAAAGGGTTATACATAAAAAGAAGGAGTTCACTATGAAGAAACTTTCTCGTCAATACAGTATTCTTGAATGGTAATCTTGATGAAAGTATCTATATGGTACAGCCAGAGGGGTTCATAACCCAAGGTCAAGAGCAAAAAGTTTGCAAGTTGCAAAGGTCCATTTATGGGCTTAAGCAAGCATCTAGATCTTGGAACATAAGATTTGATACTACGATCAAGTCTTATAACTTTGAGTAGAACATCGATGAACCTTGTGTCTACAGGCGCATCATTGACGGGAAGGTGATTTTCCATGTGTTATACGTCGATGATATTTTACTCATTCGGAATGATGTAAATGTTGGACAATTATGACCAATAACATCATTATTTTTACAGAACATGGTGTTGTTGTAAAAATTAACTATGTGACAAAGGAAATTACTCTTTTATCATTTGTAATTGGATTACCGGGATATATAAATGATAAAAGTCCTTATGATTAGTTCCGGATTGAGATGATATGAGACAGTATCAATCCATCAAGGTTTAATCATTAAATATCCCTAATCGTAGTATTATCGAGATTGGACATCGATAATGTGGAATAGACTAGTATTTCACTTGTGCGCATTGTGGGAGCATAACGGCATAGTTCTCATATATTTAAGTATTGGATACTTATGCAAGTGTGATAGGAGGTTGTGTTTACTGATGGTACGGAAACAGCTTCGCTTTGGATAGACCCCTCGGAATTCCATTGGTAGTATGACTATGTGTCTATGAAAGTCCGAATCAGGGTAGGTGTATTTGGTCTTAACCTGAGACTTGCATCGCTAATACTTGCGACAATCAATATACTTTGGTTTTGGTCGTCCGGGGCTTTAACAGGTTCTGTGTACGCCTTTTCTGTGTATATTGAGAATCGTAGTGTATTGGGTGTGATGTCAAGATGGAAGTATCACTTCAGTCATATGGAGATGATGAACACGCAGGATACGGAGCTAGTACTCTTATGTACTGCAGTCATCGGGATAATATGACTAGGTCATGTTTATCCGATTATAGAGACTAGTTACCAGAGATCCGATATATGCTTCGTACGGGGCAGACACAATTCCAGCCTCAGGCCTAGCATGTGACATTCGATACTGGATCGCAATACGCAATACTACGTATACTATGCCTGATACAGATTACATATTCCTTAAGAGAATATTTCTGGAGAATTGGGTAGACACGGTGTTTTGCTAGAAGCTAACCATGTCTTGTAAATTGGTAAGAACGTGGTACTATGTACGCGTGTATTCAGATACTCCGATGACCGAATTTACTGCCAACATATCCAGGGATCTCATGGGTCGCTTCCCGAAGATTCACCGATGACGTATGACTCGAACATAATTAATCTGGGATTAATTGGAAGAGAGAGAAAATTAATCTAGGATTAATTACGAAGAATTTTATCTGGGATAAAATTCAATTTATAGAGAGAGAATGATTAATTTGGAATTAATCGATTGAAATAATATATTCGATATATTAAATGAAATTAGATTTCATGACGGAATTAAAATTAGATTTAAATTCGGGCAAACGAAATAGTTTAGAATTAATTCGCGAGCGACTTTAATAGTAATTTTGCTAGGCACAATTATTTAATTGAATTTGATTTAATTACGTCGCAACGGAAAATTCGTTAATTCAGAATTAACGAACATGAGCCCGGAATGTGTTTGCGGGCCCACTAAGATTTTGAATTAAAGTGGGGCCCACAAGTCACATCGCGAGTCTCATCAAATGTCACTTTAGTGATGGAAGTCTTGTCAACTTTTTGAGATTGACTTCTAGTCACTTTTTGTGATGGGAGTTGTTGGGAACAATTATGCAATTTTCCCTCCAAATTGTTTTAGCCTTTTTGGAAAATGATATACAAAAGTTTGAGAGACTTTTTGGAACAAGAAATTAATGGTTTTAGAAACAAATACATAAGACACAAAATTCCTTCCCATCTCTCTCCCTTGGCCGAAACTTGGCCATCTCTCTCCCTTGGATTTGGCTTGGCCGAATTCTTCACAAACCAAGAAAGAAGTGTTGCAATTTTTTTCTTAGAGCTAGCACTCACAAGGAATATTATAAGGTGATAGGGAAACATATCCATGAGTTTGGAATTCAAGGAGATGCTTGGAAACTTTACATACATCAAAGGGGAGCTTGGAGCACAACACAAAGGCTTGGAATTTTATTATCTCCTACATCCAAAACCGATCAAAGTGAGTATTTTCCGCATTCTTACTTTGTTGTATTCATATGATTTCTTGCTTAATTGATCTTGGTTTGACCTAGAAAACCCAACAATGGTATCCGATCCATAATTGAGCATGAAATTGAATTTAGGGTTCTTAAACTTTAATTTGGGATTTTGTGATTTGAGCATGATTTCTTCAAATTGATTGGTTGAGTATGCTTATATATTGATAACTTAGAGTTATGCATGATCAATTTGATGAAAAATTAATTGGATTAATTTTCCCCAAATTTGGAGGCTTGGCCGAGAGTTTGAACCATTTAAAGTCACGATGATTTTTGAATTTTAGACAATTGGATGTGTTTAAAATGCATGAGATATATTAGTTTGTGATTTAATTGGATTGAAATCAAAATTGATATAAAAAGTCCCTAATTGCCGTGAGCTTATGGAAGCATGAATGAATTGATTTTGTTTCAATTATGTTGGACATGAATCGATAATAATAAAGCATGATTAATTATGTAAATTGGTATTTTGGAAATGTTAATTTGAATAATTAATTACGGCTATACACTTTAGTTAATTGAATTGTGATATTAGGAATATTGGAATTTAATTAATAAGGCTTAATTTGGAATTGGGCTATTAATATTGTATTTGGGCTTAATGGACTTGGTTGGGCCAAGTTTGGTTTATGATAATTGGTTGGATCCAATTGGGCCTAAAACCATTTCCATAAAGTCCAAATATGATAATTGGGCCTTTAAAAATTTAATTGGGCCTAATGGGCCAAAATTAATTTTGTGACAAATGGTGATTCCTTATTGGGCTTTGGTTGCCAAAGTCCATGCCTTAATAAATTAATTGAAAGCCCATTGGACTTTAATTGAATAGTATTGGATACTAATTGGGCCTTGAGACCCGTTAAGATTGGATTTGGAATCAAAGTCTAAAAGGCACATTAAAGTGTAATTATTTAATTTGGAATTAAATAAAGAATTAGTATTGAATACGAATTAAATTGGATTTAATATTGTAGTTCGATATGATTCAAGAATTCGTACTTTGAGTACTTATTCTTAAAACGAGTTGGACTCGCGCAAATCAAATCGTTGTTTGAACATTGGATAGTCATTAATTAAAGATTAATTAATTGGATTAGATTGATTGATAACATGTTTTATGTGAATGTATGGATGTGATGTATGAATAATGTATATCGGATGGATATTAGATGGGTGAGGGCAATTTTGGAAATTGTTGTAATAAATTTAGAATTTATTAAATTGGACCTGCGTGTCTAGCCTATTACCTCTTGATTCTTTGTATTTCTCTTCTCACCTATTCCCCTTAATGTAAATGAGGTTTCTTTAGAAGTGTTATGTAATTGGGTAGAAGTAAGAATAGTGCTAGCCGGGAAGAGGAAATGGAGTGATTTGTTCTAGGAATAATTTGTGAAATATCCATCCACATATCATTATTAATTTATTTACCACGCCTTATTATGCTTTTAGAATGCATGCTTAAGGGTGTATGATGAGACCTTATCAAAGATAATTAATTGGTTGCCAATTACGCGAAAACCCTCAACAAATACGAAGCGTTTTCCTTCTATTGAGTGATTCTCTCTCAAGATCCAAGATTGGCACTGGTTTGTTGGCCAAAGTCAAGACCTTGTCCATCACGGATGTGTTTGAATCATAAAGGCTTTGTTCCATATCGCATGTCTTGTCCAAGTTGTGATTTTTTGGCCAAAGTCAAGATCACTTCTTGTCCATCGACATCGATTACGAAGCTTTCCAAGGTCAATGGGTCCCGCTTAACTGGAATCATTAAGCTTGTTATGCCAAAGCCAATGCTTAGTTGATTCGGAGGAAAAAGGTTAGGGAATATATTGGAT